>QZLH01000490.1:0-64746 GCA_003833135.1 Oehlia diaphana | reverse complement strand
GAAAATAATTAGTATTAATAAACAAATATTTCTATACCTGCAAAGCAATAAATTATGAAATATATGTAAATATATTGTATATAATTAAAGAAATAATAGAAAGAAGAGACAAAAAAATTAAAAATATTGAACAAAAGAATAAAGAAATAAGAAACAAAAATAAATAAGACAAAAAACGCGTGCATGATTAAATGATTAAATCACATGCAAAGATCAGCCTAATTTTGATTGGCCAGAAAATACAATATCATAAAATCCACATTTTTGTACATCATACAGCGGGTGTGACATAAATAAATCGTGACTGAAATTTGTGTTCAATTTGTGTTCAATTTGTGTTGATAATTCTGGTAAAAAATTATTAATTTTGGCCAAATTTCGTTAAATTTGTTAAATTTGTGTTGAATTTGTGTTGAATTTGTGTTGCGTAATTTTTTATTTATCACAAGGGGATGATATTTAGTAATTGCATGTACGACGTACAAGATTTTTTTTTATGATTTTTTTAAGAAATGTACGCAAAATATTTAATCAGAATATAATTGTTTTATTTTTAAATATGATATATTGATGATTTTTTTTTAAAAATTCAATATAATGTGCTAATAATAAATTGTTTTATTTTTAAATATAATATATTGATATTTATATTTAAATAACCAAAACATGTACATGATTTTTAATTATTTTTAATTGAAATCAAACTAAGATTTTTTTTTTAAAAAAAAAAATTAAAATAAATTAAGTGATTTATATTTATATTTAGAATCATGATATTTATATTTAGATAATCCATATCCGCATGAGATTTAATTAATATGTTTAATGATGAAAAGTCTAATAAATTAAATTTTAATTGAAACGAGAAATAAAATCAAACCAAAGAGGTATTGTTCAAATTTTATTTAAAGTGACATTTTACGACTTTCTTTCAAATTTTTACTCATCCCAAAATCAAATTATAAAAATCAAATCTAATCTAATAATGCCTCGCCACACACGTCGTCGTTCCCACTATAACGTCCATTGGAACTGGGCTATGATGGACGAACTTGTTGACATACGCCGAGACAGAAACCGCGCCTACCACAATATTAATGGTAGAAGCCGCCATGATTTTTGGGACTCTGTTGCCAATAGGTTCATATGACTAATATCTATAATTTCTTTAAGAAAGAATTTAAATTCAAATTAACCAATCCATTTAATTGAATCAGAATAAATAGAATATTTCGAACGAGGGTTTCCGGGCAACAGTGCAGCCAAAAGTGGAGGAACCTCGTCAGGGATTACCATGTAAGTAAATAAATAAAATTACATTCATATAAATTAAATGTATTTACCGAATATTCAAACTGATTTTGATATTTAGAACTATGTCCTTTATCGTAATGGTAACCCTGGGCGGCGGCTGTGGACGCGTACCGGCGCAAGATATTATCGCGAATTTAGAACGAGATTTTGGGAGAGGCCGGGTAATTATACTATAATAAAATTTATAATTAATATTTACGTTCATGTTTTAAATTTGATAAATTTGATCAATTTTAGTCACGCGTGACGATCGTAGGGCAAGGAGAAACTTACCTACGTATCGTAGAAGATAATTATTTTTATTTTGTTATTATTTATTAAGTGAGTAGCTAGGCCCAGTCCGTACCAAATATCGGCTGGAGACTCACGTTTTTTTTGGGCTGTGACTGATACTGACGTCCACGCCGTACAGCCTGGGTACTATTTTATAAAATAGTAGCGAACAAGTATCAAATATGTATTTTTTTATTAAGTTATAATAAAAATTAGAATTTACTTTAATTTTTAACATAAAAATTGTAAATAATAAAAAATTCGTAAATAAAAATAAATAGAGCTCCGCACGGGTCGGATTGGGTCGGGTAATTTGTCTGACCCGAACTGAAAAATTTTTATCAGGTCGGGTCAGGTCGGGTAACCTGCTCTGACCCGACCTGACCCATCTGACCTGAAAGTATTCGGGTCATTTTTCCATAAAATAATATGAAAAAACGCCGTTTTGGCGAATTTTTTCATAAAAGAAGTGGAAAAAAATGCCGTTTCGGCATTTTTCCATTAAATAATATGAAAAAACGCCGTTTTGGCGGTTTTTTTCATAAAAGAAGTGGGAAAAAATGCCGTTTCGGCATTTTTCCATAAAATAATATGAAAAAAGCCGCTTTGGCGATTTTATTCATAAAAGAAGTGAAAAAAAATGCCAAAACGGCATTTTTTCATAAAATAATATGAAAAAACGCTGTTTTGGCGATTTTTTTCATAAAAGAAGTTAAAAAAATGCTGAAACGGCATTTTTCCATAAAATAAAATGAAAAACGCCATTTCGGCGTATTTGTTTATAAAAAACAATGCCGAAACGGCATTTTTTTCATAAGGTAACATGAAAAAACGCCGTTTCAGTGTATAAACATTTTTTTTGAGGTAAAGTATTCGGGTTAACAGGTCAATCAGGTCAGGTCAAACCTGTAACCTGACCTGATACCGGGTCACGAATTTGACAACCTGACCTGAATATTTCGGGTCAACCCGATGGGTCACCTGAATTGACCCTTACCCGTGCGGAGCTCTAAAAATAAATTTGCTTTCCCAAACTTAAAAAAAAGGTGTTTATATAAAAGAAAAGGTGTTTATATTATTTTTGATTATTCAATAGTATCACATGCCCCTTGTATACGTTCTACTGCATACGCAGCTTAACGATCGAATAGTAATATTACGCAGGTTTACAATCTCGTAAATTTTCGAAATATTTTAACCGTAATATTACGCAGGTTTACAGTCTCGTAAATTTTCGAAATATTTAACCGTAATATTACGCAGGTTTACAGTCTCGTAAATTTGCAGAATATTTTGACCGTAATATTACGCAGGTTTACAGTTTCGTAAATTTGCAGAATATTTTGACCGTAATATTGCGTAAATCTTACGATATTGAAAACTTGTGTAATATTTTAACCGTAATATCACATAAATCTTACGAAATTGTAAACTTACGTAATATTTTGAAATTTTTCGAAATATTATGCCATAAACTTTCGTAAACTTACAAAATCGTAAACTTATGCAATTTTTCGCGCTATAAAATTTCCTGATGTAGTGTTATATAATTTGATTCAAATGATTCTAATTTTTGAAAGAAGAAACAAATCTAATTTTAACATTTTAAAAACTGCCTTACTAACTCAACACATCTATCTATAGTAATCTTTAGCTGTGTATAAAAATATCTTGTTTATCCAAAATTTCATAATTAGCTAATTTACAAAGAAATGTTAAAACAATAGTCTGTGACAATGCTGAAATAATATGAAATTGTTTTAAAAAAAAGTAGTACAAAATCATTTTTTAGCAATGTGTCACCTTATTTTATTTATTTATTTATTTTGTATACAAAACTTCATTCAAATAATCACAAACTGCAAAAATTGCCCGATTTGGTAAACTAACTAAACCGAATTCAGAGATAAAATAGCTTTTTTTATGGGTCAAATCACCAAATAGACACCAATAGTTTTTTTTCATTCAGATAAATAATAATAAATTAACTAAACAAGAAAAAAAACAGAGAATTAACAAGGTACGATTTTCGTAGGGTTGAAAGAACCAGTCAAAGTCTCTTCGTATTGCTCTATTAATTTAATAATTCTTTGGTCGATCTAAATTAACTGTCTATCTCCACGTGATTTTTATGCGTATCACGCCATTTGCTTTTTTGCGTAACATTATATCCATATCAGAGAAGAACGAAACTCTTTCTCCTTTTTTTAAATTTTGTTAATATCCCGCAGTAATTTTTGCAAAAGTTCCTACCCCCGTTTTCTACGAAAACTCAAAGGGAAAGAGGCCCAAACGGGCGCCTCAGGCATAAGGCGAGGTTTTCTGGTTCGTTACTTTTGTCCTTTACTTCAAGGACTATAGTTTCAACATTACATATAGATAATATTTTTCCCGACGACGATGAAGTACTTTTTTTGTCAGACGAGTTTCTAAATGAACGTTACACATTATTAGACAATAGTGTTAAAGACCTTTATAATCACATTCCTTTAAATAATACACCATCCCTTTCCCATATTTCTTATAGTAAAAAATTTTTTTCTCGTAAAGACAATACCTTCTTAGTTTCTTTTAAAAAGTTCCACGTAACCAAAATTCAGAAATCAGGTTATAACAAGATTTATGAAAATCGTCGTTCAAAAAGTTTCTTTTTTGAGGTTATTGATCAAATCGAAAACACCAATCAGATTCATTTAAAAATACACACAAATGATTCACACATGTCAACCACACCCATTAAGTATAACTCCACAAGTGTACTACTGAACGCCAAATATCAAATTAGCAAAAGCCTTCAGCATTTTTTTTCAGCACAAAAAGTTATTCCTAAACGTATTCAGCACAAATATTTTGATTTAATTAGAAAAAAATTATTAGATAGAATTACGATTATTAAATCACGTGCTCAAAAAATTGATGATTGAAATTATTCGACGAAGACTTTTTTTAATTTTTCATATAAACGGTACCGTTTCTATTTTGGCATTTTTATCCCTTGTAGCCATCACTATCCATCTTACTCCTTACCTAGCCCGATAGTTATGTCTGATAATAGACGTGGTTGTGGTAAACATTTTTACTCTGACAATCCTCTAACGTATCGCCGTCAAATGGGAAGCAACAATAAGAATTCGCATGCGAACATGTGTTTTCGAAAATGGTTTAATCGAGATAAAAAAGAAATTTTTTCTAACCGATTGGGTATAAAATATTCTGTAAGCTATCACGCAAAAGGACACAAAAATATCTTCAACAAGAAATCCAACTGACATATGTACGTCAAGCGTTTAATTGGATAATTTTAGGGTTAGTTATAGTGATAATGCTACTACTAAGAAAAAACAAGAAATTAGATTCAATCGAGCATGTAGACGTATCTTTAAGAAGAATCATTCCTTAACAGCAACTACTGATCGTGAACGCCTAAAGAGAGCAACTAATAACAGATTTTTATTTTCGCAACCTCAACACATCAACAAACCGATCATGCATTTAAAATATCGACGAAAACCCAAATGCATCAATAAGAATCATTATGATTTTCCAGTTCCTTTCTTTTCATTTAGGCGACCTTTACCTGCGGTCTGTATTTTGACGAATGATTTTCATTCGATCGATTTTGAATCTTACCCTGTAACTACTCCTCAAAAGTGTGAAAAACGGTTCAAACTATACTTGTAGCTGAAACCTTCCAAGGGTATGGCCGAAACTGAAAGTCCGAAACACTAGTCCGAAATCTTGTCTGAAATCCGAAACCTTGTCTGAAACTTTATATAGGCCAAAACTATTTTTTATTATAACTGAATGTCTGAAACCTTTTTTATTATTTTATTTATTAATTTTTATAATTATTATATTANGGTGAGGTGAATCCAATAAGCCTTAATTTGTCAAACTCTGATCACTAGATGCTGGGATAACCATAGTGGTAAATAATTATAACCTCCACCTGTAAGTAATCGGGCAACACTTTCCGACGCGACTGTACATGCAATAATTTCGTTATTATTACCGCTTTTATAGTGTAAGAAGAGATATCACGACCCTACCAACAACCAATAATTATTTATGGTAATCTCTATAAAACATTTAAACGTTCGTTTATATTTATTTACTTAGAAATATTCCAAATTAGGCTGTTCAGATAATTTTTGTGAAAAACGCAAAATAATAAATAGTATTACAGAAAGGAAATTTTTTAATTTAATTATGACTAGCAAATACATAAAATGTTCTGGAATATATATTCTTTATAAAATAATACTTTTTTTTTAATTGATAAAATATTCAACAGAATTTTTTCTTTAAATATAAAGACTCTCATTAATACTCGGATTACTTTGATCTCCAAGATTTGGTTTTTCTTCGATAGGTTTCATGGCAGGGAAAAGTAAAACTTCCTTAATATTTGAACTATTAGTTAAGAACATGGTAAGTCGATCTATACCCATTCCCCAGCCTCCACTACAAATAAAAGAATTTAAGTTAGCACTTAGAATTACTAAAGATCTTTTTTCTCGAAATATTTCTTACGTTGGTGCTAAACCATATTCCAAACTAGTACAAAATGTTTCGTCAATAAGTTGAGCTTCGTCATCACCTTGTTCCTTTTGGCGAGCTTGTTCTTCAAATCTTTCACGTTGATCAAAAGGATCATTTAATTCAGTATAAGCGTTACAAACTTCCTTGGTAGCTACAAATAATTCAAAACGTTCACATAATCCTTCAATGTCCCTATGAGCTTTAGCTAGCGGCGACATCATTTGTGGGTGTCCAGTAATAAATGTTGGTGATACACAATCAACTTCAATAAATTCACCCACAAGCTAGATTAATAAATAAATGAGTAAAAAAATTAATATAAATGAATGAATAAATGAATAAATAAATAAATGTAAGTTAATCACTTTATCTAGTAATCTTGCACAAGTTCTTGGAGGAGAACATTCTATTTCATGTTTCTCGCAAATTTCCTGAAGAAATTTAGCAGTTTTTTCTGTATGAAGCTCAGATGCTGGTGGAAATTTAACGCACAATTTTTCCTCCAGAGTGTCAATCATACTAACTCTCTTAAATGGTGGAGTAAAATCTATGTTCATGGCGGGTCCATCAGGACCTTGAGGATGATAAACAATCTTATAATCTCCCGTTATATATTTAACCATGCTTGAAAGCATGCTTTCGGTAATTTCCATTAAATCATACATATCAGCAAATGCCATATAAAATTCACATGTAGTAAATTCAGGATTATGCGTAAGATCAATAGATTCATTACGAAATTGTCTGCCGATTTCATATACTCGATCTAGTCCACCAACTACAAGCATCTTAAGATACAATTCTGGTGCAACTCTCATAAAGAGGTCAAGCTTGAGATCATTGTGATGAGTGATAAATGGTTTGGCTGTAGCTCCACCAGCAATCATATTCATCATTGGAGTTTCAACCTAAGTATAAATTTTAAAAAAAAATATTAAATATATATATTTATGGTATTCGGTTTGCGATAATAAGGATTATAAATGATCACCTCAAGGAACCCAAGATTATCCAAAAATTTTCTAACATAGTTTACAATTTTAGCTCTAATTATGAATTTATCTCGGACAGAATTATTCATAATTAAATCAAGATAACGTTGACGGAAACGTGTCTCTTGATCTTTAAACCCATAGTGTGCTTTGGGCAACATATGCAAACAAGGTGAAAGTAGAATAACATCTTTAGGAAAAATTGATAGTTCACCATGCTTGGATTTTCCTGGACAGCCACGGACTCCTACAACATCTCCACGTCGAAGTATGTCATGAACTTCGGAAAAATCTCGCTCAGAATCTCTACAACATTAAATTAATATACAATGTTAAAATCTAATCTAAGAAAAAAGTAGAATTAATGTCTCTTACTGTGCTTGAGCCATAATTTGAATCTTAACACCTTCTCCGTGTAAATCATAAAACTTTAACTTGGCTCCGCCGCTTCTTATATTATGTATTCTACCAGCAACCTGAACGACCTCATCTAAATGTTGACCGGATTCAATGTCACCGTATTTTTTAATATAAGCCGGAATGGAAAGAGTCACATGAAATTTATGTGGATAAGGATTAGGCTGACGAGATTCTCGAAGTTTAAGAATACGCTTGGATCTAATTTCAAAATATTGCTACAAAAGAAACAAGATAATTAGTCAGAGAGAAACCATAAATATTAATCATTTGATAATAAATACTGTTATATAACCTACGTTAGGGTTTAAGGTTTCCTCGTCAGTTTTTTCAGGCTTTTCAGAATTTTCAACAGCAGAAGCTGCAGCCTTAGAAGTCTATTGCAATAAGTCAAAGTAATATTTTTAATCCAATTATCTAATAAGAATTTTTATTAATCGAATAATAACCTTCTTGGCTTCTTTTTCCCGTTGTTTTTGACGTCTCTTCAATTCACTAAAAATGTATTTAAAGATACAAACATGAGTATGATTCATCTGAACAGATCATTTTGAAAATTTTCATACCTCTTGGATACCTTCTCTCCCGTGACTTCATCCAAATGTTCTTTAGCATTCATTTCAATAATTATTTCCTAAAAAATCTGTATATTTTATCAGCGTAAGGGAATAAGGAAATTTAAAGCAAAAAAAAACACCTTTAGTAAAAAACTTATGTTAATACGCGACCTTTATAAAAAAAATTTTTTAGATCATCTTATCGGTTGTGATACATGATTGTGGCACGTAAGAATTGTCATAAAATGTCATTTGGACTAAGCCATACTATGGTCTGATTGTTTCCATTTTTAAATTCTATGCTACCAAACGTAAAGATTGAAGCTACAAACTGTAGTTCTTTCATTGTATTTATTTAGACACGAGAAATGCGTAAATTTTTGTAAAAATTGTGCTATCCGGAAATGATCATTTAGCATTAATCCAAATGACACTCTAAATGATTTACTAAATTGAATTCATTAGTCATTTTAAACTGATTGTATAAATGAGATATTTGATTGGATAACGTTTAAAAACGCCTATACTTTATCCTAGTCCCAGAATTTTTTTTCGAGGATCGACTGTGTACAGATCACATGTCAATCAGCTGGTTGTTATTAAAATTAGATCAAAAAAAAATTTTGATCCCAGGCTCGTCCCCACCATAATAATATTATAGTAATAGTAAAAATGGTCTCTTATCAACAAGACACGAAAATGGATTTAGATCAAAGTCCTATAGAAGTTTTGAATGAACTTCGTAAACAGTGTTCACCTGATTTACAAGAATACCTAAACACGTTTGAAGACCTTTATGACCGTAAGTTATGGCATCAACTTACCTTAAAGATTGAAGAATTTTTTTCGATACCAGCCTCGGGGCCATTTCAAGTACCTTTATTTCAACATTTTATATCTGACTGGGAGAATAGGATGAACAAGCTTAAATTAGTAACATTGGGACTTTCTGTTGTGAAACAGTTTAATGGTAAGTCTCCTTAGCTCTCAAAAAATACAGATCTTGAATAACATATCAACTCATACAATTTTACTTAACATTTATAGATGACAATCAAGCATTAAGTTTTCTGACGTCTCTGGTAGAGAAAGTTAATACACCTGACACAAAAGATGCATATGTTCATGCTGTCATGGAAACGGCTTATATAAAACTTATTTTAGGCGATTTTGAAGGAACAAAGAGCGCCATTGATGAATGTGAAAAAATTCTTGACAAGTTTGATTCAGTAGAAACCGTTATTCATGCAAGTTTTTATAGAGTTTGTGCTGAATATTTTAAGGTAAAGAATATTAATTTAATTGATCTTAAGTAATACAACTGAAAGTTTTTTTTTTTTTTGCTAAATTTAGGCAAAAGCAAATTTTCCAGAATTTTACAAAAATGCTCTGCTTTATTTAGCATGCATTAATCTTGATGCTTTGACACCAGATGAAAAAACCAATAGAGCATATGATTTGGCAATTAGTGCTCTCTTAGGAGAAACTATTTATAATTTTGGTGAGCTGGTAAGTTGAATTATTTCTATTCGAGATTACAACACGCGTAACTTATTTCTCAAATTTCTTTGGTTATACTAGTTAATGCATCCTATCTTGGATGCTTTAACAGGAACTCCTCATGAATGGCTTAGAAATCTACTGTTTGCGTATAATGTAGGAGATCTTGCAAAGTTCGAAACGTTATCAGTGAATTTTGCTCAAATGGTAAGAAATTAATGAACGAAATAGTATTCTTCACAATATAAGAAATTTTTTTATTTATATGATTACTCATCTTAACATTGCTTAATAGCCACATTTACAAGATAGTTTTGTGTTTTTGCGTCAGAAGATTTGTTTGATGTCATTGATTGAAGCTGTATTTCAGAGAAGTTCGGATAACAGAACTATTTCATTTTCAACTATTTGTTCTGTAACTTTATTACCACCTGAAGAGGTATTTCGTTTATTCGTTTATTTGATATGTTTCATATACTTTTAATTATTTTCAATATTGTTAAACGCGTGTATATATTATTTAAATTTGTTTAATATAATAGGTGGAATATTTAATTATGAAAGCTCTCTCGCTTAAATTAATTCGTGGATCGATTGATCAAGTTCGAGAAGTTGTTATGGTTACATGGGTTCAACCACGTGTATTAGATTTAGTTCAAATTGATGGTATGAGACAAAGATTGCAAGAATGGGACGAGAATGTAAAGAAAACTGCTATTATTGTAGAAAATGAAACTCCCGAATTATTTGTTCAATAAATGCAATTTTATAATAATCTTATTTAAAATTTATATGATAAACTTAGAAAATTATGTATTTTTTAAAATAAAATTGGTTTATTCTATTTATGTTTAAATTCGTTGTTGAGTGTCCATGTTTTTAAAGACATCATATTACGGTAAAATGATAATGAATGTAAATAGCGCAATGCATAATTAATAGTGAAAATAATAATTTAATTAATTACGCTTCAATCTGACTATTTACCAAAATTTTAATTTTTTTTTTTTAGCTGTACTTTAACGAATGTTAATTAAAAACGCATTCAAATACACACTCATGTGAACACCGAACACGCTGTACACATTGAATAAACGTAAATTTTTTTTATTAATGTCTATCAATTATACAAAAATAAAAAAAAAATATTACAAGATGAAAGAAAAAAATATTTATTTGACAAAAAAATTTACAAAGAAAAAGTAAGAGTAAAATTTTTCACTCTTCGCAATGAGTACTAGTTAATGGTTGATTGCATGAATCACGAATTTGATTAAAAAAGGGTTGATAAAATACAAGAAAAATGAAAGAAAACAAGATTTGGTAAAGAACAAGCAGCAACAAGCTTTTTGTGTGACAGATCATTGTTTAACTATTATCGAAAAGGACAGGATTTTGTAAACCGAATTATTGTTATGCTCCTCTATTTTAGATTGATTCAGTTGGTATTTTGTTAAGTGTTTTTTCGGGAGATGTGTTATTATAATAAATATCCGAAAACACATCATCTTCTTCACCGATATCTTCAGGTATTATACCACAACGGTCTTTATATATGGTCTCAAATGACCTACATAAATTTTTTAACCCTAATAAATATCCTCTATCAAAACCTTTTGTCGGTGGATATCTACATTCACTAGGAAGATAATCTTTGCCCGTTGTACAATGAGCAAAATCAATTATCCTAATGTCTATGTCGCGTGGATTGTTCTCATCGCCATCATAAATCAATAGTAAACTACTCGCATAAAATCGGTAGTTATCCAGACTTTTTATAATTTTGGCCAGCCTTCGAAGCTTACGTATGATGATAGGAATATGATGATCCAGCAATTTGTGTCCATTATGAATAAAATCTTCTAGTGTGTTTTGGAAGGTATCCTGGTTCAAAGATCGACCGTAGTATTTACTCTGGAATTTAAATTTACGAGTGGTAGTTTTATAGACCTATATTTTTTTTTTTCAAAGTTAACAACTTTTTTAATAATCAATCCTCAAAAGATGATAGTTTTGTTTAAAAGACTAATTTAATTTACCTGCATGCCACAAATCCTTACACCCAAGGTTTTACTAGTAGTCTCTGCGCATTTCTTTATTTGACTCTCACGTTTTTCTGGTGAGGCATCAATTCCGAATTGACGGGTACCCATCTTAAGATCCAAGACACAAGGATATTTCAACCCAGCGGTGAGATCTTCAAGTAATACAAACTGTTGAACTTCATTTTGTAATTTGGAAAGTTGTGTAGCATTATAACAATGCAAGGACCATGGATTGTTTATCTTTTCTGATGATGATGGCGTCAACATCTCCGTATTTTTTTCTAGTTCTTCATTTGAAGTCTTTATAATACGTCTCTTAGAGGGTCTACATTGAAGATTTGTTGTAGAATTTCGCGTTGAAGAAGTAAATTCTTCTATTTTGAAGATTGTTGGAGAGTCTATGAGAATCTGAGGCGTTATTTTTGGAGACGACGTAGATGATTGAGCTTTTAAATGAATAGAAGTAAGGTGGTCTTCTTTTCTCGTTGAAGTCGATTCTTTATTATAGTTATCCACTTCATAATCTTCTAAAGGCTTATTTGATAAAATATCGTAAGATATTTTCGGATTCTTATCATTAATATGGCAAATATCTGTTAGACTTTTTGACATTTCTGATGTATTATTACTAGGTTTCTCTGAATTATAAATGTTTATCATTGAATGCCTCCTCGTTATATAGGACCGTAAAGCTTTTGGTGAAAATACTTCACCAAGTACTTCCTCCTTTAATTGTTTGTTTACCTTGGTACATAAACCTTGAGAATTTGCATTATCAAAACAATCTTTATCATAGTTTTCCTTATCCAAATTGTGGTCATGGTCAACAAATGAATTCACTTTATTAAGCATCCATTCTGGCAGTAAATGTTTATTTTGTTCAAATACTACTTCGGGCATTGACCCTAATTCACCTCGATGGGTAACATTAAGAACCCCCAAATATTGAGATACAAAAGGTAAAAGATCAGGACGTAGCGTCTCTAAAATTTCATAGAATTGATGTTCTCTACGTACTAAAGGTTTACAAACTGCCCTTTTCGAAAACCTGAAAAATGATGTATGACCACCAACTTGATTGTCAAACGGTGTCAATCTAACTGAGGGTGGAGATAAGGGATCATTGAAAAAATTGTACAATTCTTCATCGTCTGCAACATCATCACCTTCATCATCCTCCGAAAAATCTTTTTCTAAATCGGAAACATTGATTTTAACATTTTTTGATAATTTGTAAGGATTTTGCGGAGATATTTGTACAGAATTAAAATAATCTGTTACAATTGATAACGATTGTGGAGAAGTTTCCGAATGTAAAGAACTTGTTGGCGATATGGTCGAAATATTATCTTCAACATCTGATATACCGTGCTTAAAAAGGTTTAAAGTCAATGAATTCTTTCGTCCACTGGATGATGTTAATTTTGAGGTTGATTTAATTCCGTTAACGTCAGCAGCGGATGATCCAATTGAACGACGCTTATGACTTTTATTTGATACATTAATAGTAAAGTCGATTAGAAGTTTTTATTAAATGACAAAATAAAAAAAAATGTTTACAAACTTGGATAGCATTCATTCGGTAACTGTTGCTATATACGAATGACAGCTATTCAGTCTGGAATATCCAATTATAATAAATAATATATGGCACAATTACAATAAGAATTAACAAAATTTCTCAATAAATACCTTGTTAAATTCTCTGATCGTGACATATTTGTTTGGTTATTTTTTTGAAGAGTGATATTTGATATTGGAGCCATATCTGTTAGGAGCGACCCATCGAAGGAATCAGGTATAGTACTTAAACGGTGTTCAGCAAAAACGGACGAATTGAAGACAGAAGGTGCAGTTTCGGTTATAGTAAGCATTGAGTTCCGTTATTTCAAGCTGTGTAATAATTAATAACTTATATCAAAAAAGGGTAGAGTAGAACGAAATGGAAAAAAAAGAATATACATATACTATATTCTTTTTTTTAATGAACTTTAGGTCTATTTATAATTGAAAAAAACAACGCACGAGTTTCTTTTCCAGTTGAATAAGGTAAGATAATAAATATATATCGGAACAATAAGTAGCTAAAAGTGTAATGTTACACACGGTCACAAAATAAAAAAACTTATTTTAAAATTACAGAATTCGGTTATATAAATATTTACTCATGCCCGATTGTGGTTTACACAATAAGTCTTATCGTAGTATTCATTAATTATGATATATATATATGATATAATAATTATAATAATTATATAAAATAGCCGGAAACGTAAATCCATCTCCGCAATAAAAAAAAAAAAAATAAGGTGTTCAAACTTTTTAAACTACCTAATATTCCTGACATTTGGGAATGGACATTGAAAGAATCTCCCAGATTATTGGTAACAAGAAAAATTTTTTCACGCTCTAATTCCATTAGAAAAATACAAAAATAAACAAACAAGCAAAAGGATTCATCACAAGACTTTTTTTCCATAGTCCCTTCTTTTTATAGTAAAGTCACATTCCATAAATGGTAAAGAGAAAATAGATAAGGTAATTCATATAAACAAACTTTTGATTTAATATTCGAGGGAATTATCTTTCTCACGCAGTAATATTACCCAGGTTGCTTTTTTTTTTATTATGGGAAAATTGTGCTAGCGCCCACGTGTTCGTAACGAAGTATTTTTTTCAGTATGCAATATTATCGATGCTCTACAGCTCTACTTCTATATTTCCGATTCTCATCGATGTACGTCATATCTTTTTGGTTTATCACACCGTCTTTCAGAATTTTAATTTTTCTTTACTATAATAATTTCTCCTTTTGTTATGCATAGAATTGTATGTTATTGAATATGGAGTATTTAGGAAATTAGGAAAAAAATTTTTAATTCACCAAACTAATATCTTAGTTTTAAGTTGACTGATTTCATGAAAATTGATTATGATTGGACAGAAATATTCAACAATGATAAAAATTATTGAATATTATTTATTTATTTGTAGAAAATCTTTATTATATATTTTGTCCAACAAATTATTTTGTATTTAAAATGTGGGTTTATCCATACTCTTCATGAGCTTTTCAATGTTGCTCAAATAATCACGAGGTCAGTATGGACAATTATTTCAAATACTCCTTTCAATTCTCCCAGTATAATAGCGAAATTAGTGAACGTGCCTGAATAAAATTTAATCACTTAATTAATCACTTCTTCTATTAACAAAAAAAATTTTTTTTTGAATTTTTAATTTTTAACCGAGTACAACATATTTTTAAGGCCGGAATGGCGCTGTCACGCCAACCTGCATTTGTCATTTTAATAACCTTGTCAGGATTAGAAAAAATTCCCATTTTTATATGTAAATATTTGGTTAAAAGTTGTTAATTGCGGATAAGTTATAGTTCCGGAACATTTTACATATCGTTTTTCTAATCGTGCAGATAGATTTAAACACATCTACTCGTCTAATTCTACTCATCTAACCCAAGTAGATTTCCATCTAATACCTTATTTATCCTAGTTAGCTTTTTCTCGTAATGTTATTCCGGATTCAAAAAAATTTTTAAAATAAACATTACGAGATTAAATCATCATATTGCAAATTAGCTCTATTATCTAACTTTTTTAGTTGTACGGGATGAGGCGTTTGAAAATCATGGACATAAATAAATTGTGGAAAACTATAAAAAAATTTTTCGTCTTTTTTATGTATTAGAAGTTTCTGATGTTCTATATTATACAAAGCTTGTATATTCTTTTAAAGAAGCCTCGTGGAAGATGATTTAATAAAACAGAGAAATTTAACACTCTAAACTTATTAAGAAATTTTTAATAAGGTTCGATTTATGTATCATTTTTCATTTAGAATTACGAAAAAAAGTATACCCTTAAATGATTTTATTAATTGGTAGTACAAATTCCACAATGCTATGTTTCAGTCATTATAGCCACCTGAATTTCTCAACTCATTAATCTTTAATATACATCTGCGTGGTAAATTACACGTGACAAGAATTTCACCAGTCCTTCACATATGATCCTATAAATATATTAAAAGTATATATTTTTGATATGGTTTGTCTTATCTTACATTATTCTTTTTAATTCGAAATGATTATTTTTAGATGAGAAAATCATAATTGGTTCTAACTTTTTTTTCCAGGTATTTAGACCGATAACCATTCCTACATATGTTTGTCGTTTTCCAATTGGTTGATTTGTTTCTCATTCCAATTGCGAGAAGAACCCTATACTGTCACTGTCAAGATTGACTATTTCTCGTAGAATTGGGATACTATTGGGATTGATACATCACGTCCCAAATACCATTCACGTGGAACTTTAAATATTTGTTAAGGTTGTTGACAATACTAAGGATTCACACCAACCTTTATAAGTAAGGTATAGAATACTGTCATCCAGTTTTCTTTTTTTCATATTTTAAGGATTCTCAAATTCATTAGAGTTAAATATCTTGATCTGACTACAGATGCTATGTTATTTCTCTTCAAAAGTCCTTATAATACTTGATTTTAGCGACTCGAGTACATCAATGTGTAACAAATATAGGATCTTGATATTGATGTTTTAAATTATCTTTGTTCCATACAATTCTGAGACTTTACTTATTCTGGAGTCATGTTTGTACGCTTAATATGCTGTATAAATATTATTAATTCATTTATCTATATCAAATTCCAAAATCTAATCCAAGATTCGAATAGTAAGATTTGAAATATATGCTAGTCCATATAACTTAATTACAGCCTTTTTTTCATTTCGCACAAAGCTAAATTATTATTCACGGCGGCCTTGTTTTATTATCAAACAAACAGCCTTACAGTAATTATTAAATGATTTAATAGACTTCTGTAACAAAATATAGATAAAGTATGTTAGTAAAGACAATTAGCGTGAGATAATTAAACTTCAAAATACAATTTTGAATATGTATGTCGTATGGTAGGATATACGTTATTTTTTTTTACCCTTGAATTATATAATTATAATTAATACCTTGCGTAAGCTTTATTTATTAAAAGTAACTTTGTCTAGAGACATCAACTCCGAGAAATCGAGAAATCCGGAGCAATTCGGAATTGTTTTGATGAGATTTACGTGACATTTTATTGTTACACGACATCAATAAAACTTTTTTTACAAGTTTGGTTTTTTTTTTACCGTTTATAAAAATGTCTGACACTATCAAAGACTCTGAAGATGATAAGAAATATAATTGCAATCTAGTACAAGCATTTGATAAATATATATTATGTTGCAGTATATATCCTTACATCTTTATAAACATCCTTGTATTCTTACATAAAAAATTCATTTAACTAATAAAAAATTTTTCTTATCTGCTCATTAGCTATTGGGGGACAAGCAATAAATTACTATAGATATGGAGAACGTAAAAGTTGTAAGTCAAAATGGGAAGACCTAAAATTTTGTTTACAACTTAAATCTAAACCCATTGACATTCGTAAGGTAAGTATTCCCTTATTTGATGGGAAAATGTATGAATTCAATTTAAATTTTATGTCATTATGAATAGAAATTGATATTGGAAAGAGAATCTCTTAAAGAAGAACAAAAAAGTAGAGAAAGAAGTTCTTTAGATGTTTGGGAAATCAGAGAGTAAGTGAAATTTTAAGGTTGCCTTTAAGTTTTTCTTATAGAACTTTTTTAATTTACTTTTTTTTAATGAATTTTATAGTAAACCTTTGCAAAATTTTCCTCCAAATATACCCTAAATTTTAGTTTTAGAACAAATAATATTTTCATAAATTTTCATAATTAATGAGATTCGCTATTACACCATTCCTCATATTTTTGTTTATCTAATAATTCCTTAAATTCGTCGGGATTAGATAATTTTATTTTACATAGCCATCCTAAATAAAAATAGAAAAATTATTAAAAATAACTTAATGCATATTATTAAAAGTTATACTTACCATCACTTTCAGGACTACTGTTTATTAAACTAGGTTTATCTGTAAGGTTAGAATTAGATTTAATTATTTCACCACTAACAGGTGCATAAATATCACTTGCAGCTTTAACACTTTCAACTGCACCAATATTATCTATCGAAAATACACAAAAAAATTTCCGTTAAATATTATTAAAATCTTTACTTTAAAAAGAAATTTCTTATTGTACACTTACCAGACTTTTTAACAAACTTCCCCTCCTCAGGTATTTCTACGAAAACTACATCTCCAAGAGAAGTTTGAGCATAGTCAGTAATACCGACTGTACCAATCCCATCATCATCAACATCAACCCATTCATGTTCTTCAGTATATTTCTTTTCTATATTTTATCACAATGAATACATTATTTCATAAACTATTAATTTAACGTTCTGTGAACAACTTACTGCTGCTATATTGCCTCAAAAACAACGAGTTTCCAATGTTAGTAGCACTAATAATTATTGGTGGTCGAATATGTACTCTTTTATTACCAAAACCACCTAATACTGCTATCTTTGAAGAAAAACTACGTAGCGTTGTAAATGACATTCTGAAAAAAAAATTGTTTCAAAAAAAAAGTGCGCGTGCATGCCATCTCATTTGCACATCAGTCACGTGATATCAAAATTTTAGACATTCCTTAGTTTCATGAATGACGTAAAAAATTTTATTACTACTGTATTGTCATAAAGATGCCAAAGTAATTATTAAAACTTATTAAAATTTTTAACGTCGCGTTAGATAACTAAATTGATCTTGTTTTAATTATGTAGAGATATAAATATAGGCAAAAATGCAGTCGTTTGTAAGGACATTGAAATTAGGGGCGAAATACAAATTGGTAAGTAGATTCAGACAAGTTTTACGGAAAAGCAGTAACTCAACATTTTTTTTATCGTACCTTCTTTCTTTCTTGGTAAAACGTAGGAGCTGGTAAATATTTTTTATCTTACATTTTATTATATTAGTATAAATTTATAAACCAACGTTGTAAATTCTAGGTACAATTTTACATCCTCAATGTAAAATTCTTGCCTTAAAAGGTCCAATTATCTTTGGCCAGAATAATATCGTTGAGGAAAATGTGACAATAATTAACAAGTAGACAATACGTTATTTTTTTATATTTTTTTTTATTCGTAATCTTTGATTTATAATGAATTTCTAGTTCACAGACAGCTTTGACTATCGGAAACGAAAATGTTTTTGAAGTAGGATGCTGTAAGTAAATTTTTATTTTCACAAATTTGAAATTTATTTCGTCATTTATATTAAACTTTGTTTAGACGTTGAAGGAACGAAAATTGGGAACAGGAATATAATAGAAGCAAAAGGTAAAAATATTTTTTTTTCCTTATTCGTAATTTGCCGTCAATCAAATTAACTTTTTTCTTTTTGATATACTAAATAGCAAGGATCTTAGGCAATACATCTCTAGGTGACAATTGTGTTATTGGTGCTGTATGTTCGACCAAGAAGGATGAGGTCATTCCAGATAATACAGTTATATTCGGTGATCATAACAACCGACGAACTCAAACAGCATCAGCTAATGTAAATTCTTTTATTTGTTTGTTTTTTCAGTTTTGGACATTTCTGTGCTTATGTTATGAAACTTATATCTTATCAGCAACAGTCCAGCTTGCATACACGCCATTTGGATTATCTTCGAGAAGTTTTGCCTAAATTTAACCATGTCGCATCTGATTCGCAGGAAGCTGTTACTCATTCTGCTCATTCTACTCATTCGAGAAAAGTAAAACAAACAGCTTCTCATTAGAATACATAATCATAAGAACTGCAAACTCTTTATTTATTCTTAGCATTTGTATTTTAAAAGAACAAATGTCAATCATCCAATTTTTTTTATGAACTTCAGTTTTATTATTTTTATCACTTTGTTTATTTTAACACGTAGTCATTAATAATTTCTTTCTTTGTTATTAAGGAACAATTAGACAGGATTAAAGAGACAATCAAATAAAAATGAGGAACCAAGAATAAAGTTCGTGACAAAATTTCTTCCTGGGATTCTGTGAAAGGGATAGCTATATACTTTGTGAAATGTCAAAAGAACCTATAATTAAAGGCTATAATTGTTATAATAGTAACGATGGTCGGCATACATTTATCAATCATAAACGGATATTTACAACTAAACATTAATTGTTATCCACTTATCGAGAAAATATATAGCAAATACATTTTGCTGTTTAATATTATAACTATAATCTAGGCCAAATTACAAGCTAATGACGGTAAACATAATGAAAGTTACAAAGCTGAGCTTCTCTCGCATTCTGAGGAGAAATTCTTGGTGGAAAAGGAAAATTACTGTCGTTCATATTATATAAATATTATATCAAGCGTATGTAACGGATTAAAAATAAAATAGCGATATGATAAAAATAAAAACTTTAATATAGATACAAGTAAAACATAGTCATCATCATATCACATCCTTTAAATACTTTACTGATGGTATCATGCACAAATTCTAAGGGCAATTCATCCAATCCAACGCCAATTCTAGGTAAACATAAATGTTTTACATTTAATTCTTCACAAACTTTTCTTAAATCCAATAAAGCTAATTCAAAATTTTCTCTTGTAGGTTTATGATAAACCTTTTGTTTTGTAATAATATAAAAAATATATCGGTTATCTCTTTTAAGTGTAGCAACCTGACCAATTTTTTTATGCTGATCAAGTAATTCTTTTACACCATGATATTTTCGTTTGAATATTGTAGCTATGCCTTTACCCATTTTAAAATCTGCTGATACACAGTGAGCTAAACTTGAATTTTCTGGTGCATCAACAAATAAATCTCCTTGAATTTCTTTAAATATAAAGTTATTATCTTGAGTATTTGGTGAGACGATAAGATTTAATTCATTTGCGTTAGTTTGGAATGATTGATCAGGAGACATATTGATTTTTTTTAAAAGAACGTTTCGCTAAAAAAAGTGTTAATAAAAAAATTTTTTTTTTTGTTGCTTAATTTGCTCTTATTTTTTCTTTATAAGTATAGTTGATTGCCAAAATTAAACCTAATGTAGAAAAAAAGTTCAGCTAAATATCGTAATAAAACTGCGGCTAAATCACGAAACCAAGTACCGTACACGCAGTAAAACTGCGGTTGCATCACGAAATACCTCATCAAGTGAGTCATTTTCAGTCAAGTTACACGATCTCAAAGAAATATATAAACGAGTTCTGCTAATTCTTTTAATTTGTTAATAATCACAAATTTTTAAAGAGAAAATGTTGGACCTTAATCTTTTTCAACCTGATAAGGGTGGTGACCCTGGACTTATTCGAGAATCTCAACGAAAAAGAGGAGCTCCTATTGAATTAGTTGACAAAGTCATTGATATGTATGATAATTGGAGGAAAGGTTATTGTTCTTTTATTAATTGATTTGTATCATTTTTATCGCATCTGAAAATTGTTATTTTATTTGTGAGTAATAAAATGATCTTATTCCTTTTTTGATAGAATTCAACTAACACTTTTTTTTTTGATTAACTGCGTTAAATCTGGAAATTAAAGTAAGATTTGAATTAGATCAGATCCTCAAAAAACAAAATTCAATTCAAAAGGAAATTGGTTTAAAAAAAAAGGCGAGTTTAATTGACAATGTAAAAATCGCGTATTTTGTTTCAATTAAAACGTATCTATAATCTTTGTTTCTTTCATTAAAGAATAAAGAAGATGCATCAACACTGATTGCAGAGAAAGACTCCCTTAGTTCTGAAAAAGATCGTCTTACCGCTCTAGAAAAAGAAAAAGAAGAGTCTCTTAGAGTAACAGCTGCTACTATTGGTAACATTGTCCATCATTCAGTTCCTACTTCATTAGATGAAACAGATAATGTAATTATTAGAAAATGGGAACCACCAGCAGATACGGAAGGTGGAGATGGTGAGAGAAAACCTATTAAAAAAACAGGTATCTTTTCACATCATGAAGTGTTATATAGAATTGACGGATATGATCCTGAAAGAGGTAAAATTTCATCTACTATTACATATTATATATTGTAAATTATCATCTTACTCTTTACAATTAAATAGGAACAAATATTGCTGGTCATCGAGGTTATTTTTTGACAAATGATGGTGTGGATCTTAATATGGCACTTATACAATATGGACTTTCATTTTTGAGGAAGAGGGGTTATAAAAAATTGCAAACGCCATTTTTTATGAGAAGAGAATATATGGCAAAAACTGCTCAATTAGAACAATTTGATGAAGAGTTATATAAAGTAATATCCAACATTATTTGTTAACCTATATTCTATGTTGCATTTGGAATAATAATTATTAATTTGGTATAGGTTCTTGAAGAAAAAAGTGAAGAGAAAGATGAAAAATATTTAATTGCAACGTCAGAACAACCTATTTCGGCCTTTCATGCGAATGAATGGTTTGAACGGCCATCGGAACAATTGCCATTAAAGTGAGTATATTAAGTTACGCATTTTATTCCCAGTTTTGTTAAAGTATTATTTTTTGATGTATTTTATAAGATACGCTGGATATTCTACATGTTTCCGTAAAGAAGCTGGAGCTCATGGAAAAGATACATGGGGAATTTTTAGAGTTCATCAATTTGAAAAAGTTGAACAATTTGTTATTACTGAACCAGAAAAATCTTGGGAACAATTTGATGAAATGATTAAATTTTCTGAGGAATTTTATCAATCACTTGGACTACCTTATCAAATAGTTTCAATTGTTTCTGGGGCACTTAATAATGCTGCAGCAAAAAAATATGATTTAGAAGCTTGGTTTCCTTATCAAGGGGAATATAAAGAATTAGTTAGTTGTTCAAATTGTACTGATTATCAATCCAGAAGGTTGGAAATTAGATGTGGTGTAAAAAAAATGGGTGATCGTGAAAAGAAATATGTACATTGTTTAAACGCTACGTTATGTGCTAGTGAGAGAGCTTTATGTTGCATTCTGGAAAATTATCAAACACCTGAGGTACGGAATATTTGAAAAGTTTATTTTGGTGTATTTTAAATTATTTAAATTATTTGATTAAATTTTTTTTTTTTATAGGGTGTTGTTATACCAGAAGTACTTCGTCCATACATGGATGGTAGGGATTTCTTACCATTTGTTAAAGCTTTACCAAAGAAAAAATAAAGTCGTTTTATTTTCTTTTTATGCATCATAATTTTGAAGTGATTTCAGATTGTAATCCTAGAATTGTTAGATTTTTTAATTGAATAAAATAAATCGAAGCATATGTAATTTTAAAATGCACGAACATGACGGATTGTAAGTTTATTACAACGACATTGCAATCTCAATTACGAAACATTTGTAACCCATTTTTTTTGTTTTATAAAATCATTTATTTTGCTTAGGTTTTCATAGTTTATATTAATAAACTTATGTAAGACCTAAATATTGAAAAGGCCTGAATTTTTTTTTTACATACGAAAATTGGAGTAAAATTTTTTTTTTTTAAGAAAAAATAAGCTAAAATAAGCTAATACAACATTTTTTGTTGTTTAAATGAAAAAAAAAAAAAAGTATTAAAATTTAAATTCCTCTAAAACCTCTCAGCACCAAATGGAGAGAGAGATGTGAGGATTTTTATTGAAAAAAAAGAAATTAAAAGAAAAAAAAGGGTGACCTTTTTCTGGTGGTAAACAAAAACAAAAAAAAAAATGTTTTAAAAGTTCGTTTATTTGTTTGACCACCAAGTCACGAAAATAATTGTTGTATAAAAAATTTTAAAAAGGTCATATATTAGTTGAATTATAAATTTACTCCAAATTTTTTTTTTTAAAAGAAAATAAAAGAACTATATATATAGAGCTTAAAAATTACAAAGAGGTAAAAGGGATTCTTATGGTTTGTTTATACCATATAAAAAAAAATTATATTTGCATGGAGGTCCCAAATTACAACTTTGTAACTTCGAGCTTAATATTCTTCCTCTTCTCCTTCTCCTTCTCCTTCAAGTGAATCAGTTCCCACTTCCTCGTAATCCTTCTCCAACGCGGCCAAATCTTCACGTGCTTCGGAGAATTCACCTTCTTCCATACCTTCACCGACATACCAATGGACGAAAGCACGTTTGGCGTACATCAAGTCAAATTTGTGGTCTAGGCGTGCCCACGCTTCAGCGATAGCAGTTGTATTTGATAACATGCAAACAGCACGTTGAACTTTGGCAAGATCACCACCAGGGACAACGGTTGGGGGTTGATAGTTAATACCAACTTTAAAACCGGTTGGACACCAGTCTACAAATTGAATGGTCCGTTTGGTCTTGATGGTGGCAATGGCGGCGTTGACGTCTTTTGGAACGACATCGCCACGGTATAACAAACAACATGCCATATATTTGCCGTGGCGTGGATCACATTTGACCATTTGATTATTTGGTTCGAAGCAGGAGTAGGTAATTTCGGCCACAGTAAGTTGTTCGTGATAAGCCTTTTCGGCGGAAATAACTGGAGCGTATGTGACCAATGGGAAATGGATACGAGGATATGGGACCAAATTTGTTTGGAATTCAGTCAAGTCAACGTTGAGTGATCCATCGAAACGAAGTGAAGCCGTAATAGAAGAAACCACTTGAGCAATTAATCTGTTCAAATTAGTGTAGGTTGGTCGTTCAATGTCAAGATTTCTCCTGCAGATATCATAAATAGCCTCATTATCGACCATAAAAGCACAGTCTGAATGTTCCAAAGTAGTATGAGTTGTTAAGATAGAATTATAAGGTTCGACGACGGCAGTAGAGACCTGTGGTGCGGGATAGACGGAGAATTCCAATTTGGATTTCTTTCCGTAATCAACAGAGAGACGTTCTAAAAGTAAAGCACCAAATCCAGATCCGGTACCACCACCGAAGGAATGAAAAACTAAAAATCCTTGGAGACCAGTGCAGTTATCAGCAAGCTTGCGAATACGATCAAGGACGAGGTCGACAATTTCTTTTCCAATAGTATAGTGACCACGAGCATAATTATTTGCAGCATCTTCCTTTCCGGTGATCAATTGCTCAGGGTGAAATAACTGGCGGTAAGTACCAGTACGGACTTCATCGACGACGGTGGGTTCCAAATCAACAAAAACGGTGCGGGGAACGTGTTTGCCAGCTCCGGTTTCAGAAAAAAAAGTATTAAAAGAATCGTCGCAAATACCGACGGATTTGTCTGATGGCATTTGACCATCGGGCTAGAAATGGAGAGAGATTATTAAGTATATCATAGTTAAGCAAGATAAATATCTCTGGATTAGGTGTAAGTTAGTACAACAAAAATCAACGCGTTTTTCTCCCAGATGAGAGAAAGTTACACAAAAAAAACTGTAAAAAAAACCAGGGAACTACTTTTTAGGACGCGTGGTTGTGCCAGATGAGGCGTTTAGAGTATATAATTTTTACTTCTCGTTATGTTTCATTTTGTTTATTAATCTTTTTTGTTCGCGTTTTGTATTATTGTTGATAATAACTTTGCTCTCTTTCTTGGTTTTAAAGGTTAAAATACTCACTTGAATACCGTGCTCAAGGCAATAAAGTTCCCAGCAGGCGTTACCGATTTGGACACCGGCTTGACCAACGTGGATAGAAATACACTCACGCATGTTGTTAAAATAAAAGTGAAAAAAAAAGATTTAAAGGAGTTATAAAAGAAGAGGAAGCGAGTTTCTTCGATAATTTGAAAAAAAAACACTAGGGGTTGGTTGTGCTCACTTAGGTTAGGGAAAGTAAGCTAAAGAACCTAAAGAAAATTTTTTTTGGGCGAGCTCTATATAAATGAAAATTGGGACCACACTGATCCGGAATAATCCGTTTCTTACAGGTGATACAAGGTGATACAGAAGTGATCAACAACAATTAAACGCCAGACGCCTCCTTTGTACTAATGAAAAGTGTTACTAATTCTAGAATACAGGGACCCATAAATAATCAAAACTGACTAGTATTATTTTAAAGTTAAATAAGCGACGAACAATCCAATCAATTTTATCAAGAAAAGATCACAAATATTCTTCTTTTGGTTTTGACATACAAAACAAATTATCCTTTTCGTACAATGTTTCAAGGAGGCCGTTAATGGTTAATAATTACGAAAATCTAGAAAGAAGTAAAGGGCTACACTTTCGTTAATCGCCATGATATGACCTAAACCTTATTTTTATTCGCGTCAAAAACGAAATTTCAATGTTATTATTATCTGTTATATAACAAGTCTTTGGCAGTTGTTGATAATTTTTTTAGCACAATTACTTTGTCGAAATTAACAATACAGTTGATTGTACTAATGTTTATTAATCAAAAATAATAAACAAAAAATTCAGGGATGTTTGCCAGTTTTTTTTTCTTTGTACTATAGTTACGTGAAGCACACGAAAATTATTTCCAATTTTGACAAATCTTAAATCCTGAGCGTAAAAATAAATGAAAGAATTCCTAAATTAAATATAAATTAGCGTGCCATGCGCATTTAATTTTATCATGATAGATTTTTAGATAAACAAAAACACGCGAATCTAAAAAAAACAATTAAACAGGTGATTTTAACGATAATATTGCATTTTTCTTTATAATAAACCTGTTGTGTTCACCTCGAAATTAATTTCTTTTCTATATCAGATCTCAATCACATGATAATGTCGCATCTATAAGACTAAAAGATACATAATTCAAATACAGTTTATACTTTTATTAGGCGTTTTTTTCTTATTATTTAGGTATAATTAAATTTCTGAATAAATCAAAAAAAAAAAATTTGTACATTACTATTCTATATGATAAATAAATTGTATTATATAGATTCTTTAATACACATTATAATTTTTTTATTAATATTATTAAATTATTTTTAATACTTTATATAAACTATATTTATTGATATTAAAGGCTTTGATCTTATATTTAAAACATATTATATATTAAATCAAAATACTTATTGTATAATATGCAAAAAAAAGGATACAGATAATTATAATAAAGGTTATATTTACAGTACTAATTAAAAACCTAATAAAATATATATAAATTTTGTTATTTTAATGTCCATTTTTAATGCATAACTTTTATATTATACTAAAATATCCATTTTAATCATATAATTTATATAAATCAAATTAAGTTAAATAGTTAAAATGAATTAAATTTTAATGTAAAATTAATTTTAGCATATTAAAATTATTAAACTTATATAAAATTGCTAAAATTATCAAAATTTAAAGCAATTTTTGGTATATTAAATAATTACAAGTATTTTAAATTTCTAAAAAAGCCGTCAAATTACTAAAGTCATTTTTAAAGATATAAAAATTAATTTTTAAATAATAAATGCAAAATTATAAATATATTGGTATATTGTACTAATAAATATTTATTGTAATTAATTAATTTAAAAAAATATTATTAATAGTTCTTTTTTTTTATTTATGGGAAATAAACTTTTTGGCTATAATTATCCAGGTGATTTCTCACCTCTTTTCTGAATTTAATATATAAAAATAACATTATATAGATTATTTTTTTAATTAATATAACTTTATATAACCTTTAAAATTATAATTTATAGATTTTGCTATTTTACAAATTTACTTAATACTTTAAGAAAAATTATAAATACTATTTTTGATATATTTAATAATTTATAATTTGAAAAATAAAAAATATCAAATCTAATCTAAAATGAAAAATAAATTTACTTTATTTTTTTTATTTTATATTTAAATAATCTTTTTAATAAAATTTAAAATTAGTAATATTAATATTAAAATTAAAAGTTAAAATATTATAATGTATTAAACAAATAATATACAGTATTCCTTTTAAATTTTTTATTAATTAATAATTTAAAATTTTATATTTATTTCTGACAAATTTTATTGAAATATAATTTACATTATACTTTATGTATAAATTTAATAAATTTTATAGTAAAATTCATCTACTAATAAAATATTCATTAAGAAAAAAAATTCTACATATACTTTAATTATATAATATTATATTAAAAATTGTAAAAATTTACTTATTTTTTTTTAAAAATAAAAAAGTTTAAAATTTTGATATAATATAATGAAAATTACTCTTAATAAATTTACCTCTGGTAAATATTAAATAATCCTAAAATTTAATAAAATTTTTTTATTTTATAAATTAATTTAAATTTAAAATATTTAAAAAAATTTGATATATTAGTTAAATAATTTCAAATTTTTGCATTATATATCATAATATTTATACTATAATATATTAAAATTTGAATTACTAGTTATCAAAAAATTCTAGAATATATATATAAATTACATTTTAGTTTTAATAAATTAATAATAAACTTAATATTAAACTTTAAAAGATAATTTTACCATCATTTAACTTATTTCAATAAGAGAAATCAAATAATATAAATTTTATTGAAATCTAATTGCCAATTAAGATTTTTCAATTAATAATTATTGTATAAATAAATATAAAAATTATATTTAAAATATAATAATTTTACCATTATTAAAACTAAAAAGATAATTTTATTACTATTTGATTTATTTTAATATGAGGAATAAAATAAAATTAATCATTAGAATTTAAAATTTTACAGTTAATAATTATTACATACTGTAAATAAATATAAAAATAATTTATACAATTTTCATTAATATTAAAAATAAAAAAATAAATTTACTACCATTTAATTTATCTTAATAAAAAAAATAATATAATATAATTTTATTAAATTTAATACTAGATAAGATTTTATAATTAAAAATTATTATATAAATAAATACATTAATTTATCTTTATTAATATTGAATTTAAAAAAATGATTTTACTACCATTTTATATTTGATATTTTAGTATATACATATATAATTTATATGTTATAATTAGATTTTTAGCAGATAATAGCATTTTTAAATAGTAAAATATTTATATTTTTATAAGATTTTTTATCAAAATTTCTTTAATTAATTTTTATATTAATTAAAATTTTTAATAATTTTTTAAATATATATATATTAATTTACAAAAATTTAATATAACTTTTTATAATAATTTTTTGTTTATTTTAATATTATAATTAATAAACTTTTATATAAATTTAATTTTATTTAATTATATTGTATAATAATTAAAATATTCAAATTTTTCTAATTGCAATATATTATTATTATATATAAATATATAGTTTAAAAGTAAAATGATACTAAATTACTAATATTAATATTTATGTTATTGTACTTGATGAAAAATTAACTGTGATTTTTTATTATATAGAAAGTTAATATATTAAATGATATAAATGATATTAAATAATATTAAATGTTTAAAATAACACTTTTTTAAATATTAAGAAAATACCATTGCAAATTTCCTTTATTAGATTACAAATTGTCCAAACTTCACTTTTTTTTTCTTAATAAATATTTATTATACATATTATATAAACCTATTTGATATAAAATTAAATTTCTTTTAATGATATTTTTTTTTAATTTATAGTACATTTATATTTTATTATAAATTATTAAATTACAACTATATATTAAAATTACTAATTTATTTTTTAAAAAAAATTTTAATATATTATTCAATATACTTTATTTTATAAAAATTAAATTACAATAGTAATTAATTACAAAAGAAATTATAAATCTATTTTAAAGTATAATAAAAATGTAAAAATGATAGATTAAAATAAAAAAGAAAAGAAAAAGAAAATTTCTATAAAAAAAAAATAATTCAGTAAAAAGTTTATAAAAAAAAAATTAGTATACATAAAAAATGCAAATTTTAACAACTCTACTATTATTTTAATTAAACTAAGTATAATTATAATTCCTATTACTAATTCAAACCAATTTACTTAATTTCTGTAAAAATATTCAAATTTTTACTAAAACTTTTTGGTTGATATTATATTTAATTACTGATTATTTTTTTTCAATTTTATTTATTATAATTAGCCTTCTTAATTTAGCTGAATTGCATTTATAAATATAATTTTTTAGATTTTTTCAAGATTCTTCAGTTGATCTTTTTTTTATTAGAAGAGAAATTATTAATTTAATAATATAAATAATTTTATATTTTTTTAAAAAAAGTTTTTTTTTATAAAATCTTTAATTTTATTTATATCTTTACTGCTGTATTTTATTGAGAATATTTTCAAAAATTTAAATTGGAATCTATTTATATTATCTTATTATATGAAATTCTGGATTTTTTAATACAATAGCAAAGCAAAATATTTTATATACATACAGTATATTAGTTAAAAAATATAAGAAGTTAAGCTTTATAATAAATATTTTTTAATTTTTAGGTATTTTATTCATTTCATTAGAATAAAGAGAATAAAGGTATTCAAATCTATTTACTAATCCTAATTAAAAATGAATATTTACATAAAATTAAATTAGTTTTTGCTTTATTTAATATTTTTTGCAAGTGAATTTTAATAAATAAATAAATGAGTAGTAGATTTAACACAATTCTAATTCAAATACTTCAAGAATTCTGGAGAGAGATGAAAAATTAAAACACTAGTTTCTCCTACATATATTTATTTATTTTCAAAATACTCATAGTATCATCATTATATCACATGATATTCGTTATAAATTTATGCTAATGTCTGCTTTAATTTCAAGTGGTATAAGAGATTCACCTTATCATTTAATGCATATAACTGATAATATGCGAATAAACTACTACCACACCAATTTTTTTCATGCCCTTACACAAAGTTTGAAATTCTTACCCAATGCATGGTTCCTTGAAATATGAAAATTTCATTTCTGATTTTTTTTGTGTATATGTTATTAATAATCACGTAACATCCTGTCCATTGGTCAGAATCGAAATCACATGACTCCATTTTCCAACGTACCAAAAATGCTCTCTGGTCGTTGTCGGAAATAATTCCAATGCCTTATCCACATCCTGCTCATTATCTATTTCATTGGCTATTGCATTTTCAACCTGTCAAGGATGATTCGAATCCTTCCTCGATTATACCCAACAATTCTTACCATTCTAAGAAGTCAAATATATTAAAAAAAATTTCAAAATTAATTATATATAATCGAGATATTTAATAATATTTAGAATTATTTTATTTGTTATACTTCAAACAGATCAATAAATAGTTGCATGGTCTCATTGTAATTTAGGTAACACTTTATCTATGAGTAATTGAATAGGTTTCATCACAAAGCCAAGCCCATAGTGAGTTTGGAACGGAATAAGTTCGGCTGTATTTTATTTATAGTAATTTTTTTTTTATATAGCTATTTAATACAATTACAAAATTATGTCTCATTTTATTAGATTTTCGGTCAAGTGTAATCCGATGAATCAATCTAGCATGCAACGAGGGGTTGAAAGATTCTTTTACATATAATAGTACATGCATTTAGAAAGTAATCGTAATAACCGAAAGGTAAATTTTCTTTATAAGGATTAATGATTTTTAAGAAATAAATAATAATTATAGTTTTATATTAAATTTTCATTGAAGTGAAGTACGTATTTGAAAGTGTTTTTATTTGAAATACAAATAATAAATAAAGGGGGCTTTTTACACAGGAAAACTTTAAATTTCTAAATAACAATCAAAAACGGAGAACTGAATGATAAATTTTTTTTTTATTACGCAATGTTTCTTTAAATTACTCAAAATAAATTGGTTTTATAAAATAATTATTAATTATATTAATTATTTTAATTTCTAACTTTAATTGGTTAAAATGAAAAATATATAAGTAAATTTTTTTTTCAATCAAACCAAGAATTTTTATAATTCGATGCGAATACGCAAGTGGTTACGCCAAAATCTGTATTATTATGCATTTTGAAAGAAGGAATTTACCGGGAAATATTTTTTTTTTTTTTTTAAAAAAAAAAAAAAAAATTTTTACAAAATTAACAAATAATCTTCCTTGTTTAAAAGAACATTCTAGGATTACCAACGGAATTACCGGATTTGTTATTTAAGTTCATGCAGGTTCACTAGAACCAAATAAAATTAGTGAGAATTGGATTTTTTTAAAACATTAGAAAATATATTTTAGAGATTTACAATATTATAATAATATTGGTCCCTGATTAAAGTAATACAATATATATTTGTGTTTTGGATGAACAAATTAAAAAAAAAATTTCTTAAGTGTTACATTTAACGCATGTAAAGAAAGAATTTTTATACGTGTATTTATATGTTATATTCAATGGTCGGTGATTAATTGTTGATTAATTGATTAAACTTATCGTAACCATTCATTACATTCATATTTAACTAATATATATTTATGTGTGTTACGCGTTAATACGTTTTAAATTATTAATATTGTATTTAAAGAGATAAATTGGTTTTGGTTTCACCCTTTTCTTTTTTTCTGGAGTTCTTCTTGTAAAAGCTCTTTTTTATGCAAATATTTTTTTAAAAAAAAGAAAAAGTAAGTTTTCGATAAACTATTGATTGAATTTGAAACTAGGTTACAATTATTTCGTGATCGAATGTTGATCCGAAATGATTTCCAAGCGTTGAGAATGTTGGGAATGTTGGGAATGTTGGGAGTGTTGAAGTGTTTAAATGTTTAAAATCCCTTGAAAAAAATTGAAATCCCTTGAAAAAAAATTAAAATCCCTTGAAAAAATAAAAAAATCCATTCGTCAATTATTTTCATTCATCACGCGTACAAATTCAATCAACTTACGTGACAAAAAAAAAACGCGAAATTATTATAATAATTAAAAATTGATTTTTTTTTCTTTTCTTTTTTTATAGACTTTTTAGGTACATACCTTCCTTTTGAAAAAAAAAAATTAAATATATCTGGACCTATAAAGATTTTTCATTTAAAAAAATCCTTTCATAATGGGTACCCCACTAGAATTAGGATTTTTATCTTTTAGTGTTGCATTTACGTCCATATCATTCATATTTTTATTATATCAATGTATAATAAATTTTACAAAATTACGACTTGCATGGTAAGATTTTTTTTTCATATTTTTTAATTTAAAATATTAATTAATTATTTAATTATTTATTTGTAGTTTATTATCCACATTTACAATAATTATAATTAGTTTAAGTAATTTTTACTGGGATCAGGATCCATCAAAATTATTTTTACCAAGAAGTGTTTATTGGATATTATTTGCATTTATTAGAGCAACTTATACGACTATAATAGTAGTATGTATGTTAGATATGGGTAGAAAATTTTATGAAAAATATCGTTGGAATACTACACTTTTTAAAGCTACTGTATTACATTTAATTATTTTTGACTGTATAAATATTGCTGATGCCGTTTTAATTCTCGTTCATCTGAGTGATACATCTAATTTACCTTTATTTATCGGTCAGGTATGTATTATATTATAAAATATTTTAAATTTTTAAAATTTTTTTTATATATATATTCTAAATTTCTTTCTTTTATCCATATAGTTGATTGTAGGAGTTATAACAATACTATCATCATTCCTCTATTCTTTCTTACCAGTTATATCATTACGTATATGTTTTAATAACAGACAACAATCATCTATTATTAAAAGAAAAAGAATGAATAATATAAGCGCTCAATCAGCTGCTGTAGGTGCTTGGTATATGAGTATAACTGGTATATTATCAATTTGTTATTTAATACTTTATTTGGTCACTTTTGCTTTTACGGATAAATTAAGTTATAATGCAATTGGTAACTCTATTGATTCATTCATAAGAACTTGTATTTCTTTAGCTGTAGCTTTACCCCCTCCTACTAAATTAATTCAATTTATGAAATCAAAAATTATTATATCTTATGATGTTCCTCATGATTCTAATGGTATTAGAGAAAGTTGCAAAGTTTTAAAAGTTGATGATCAAGAATTTGAAGAATCTGCTTAAATTTCCTTTAAAGATATACTTAATTATAATATATGTGTAAAAAAAAAAAGAAAAAAAAAATTTAAAATAATTTATAAAATTTAATTATTTATATATTGTCACGTGGCACAGCAAATAAGTTTTGCACAAATTAAATTTGTATAGGCGACAGTAGATTTTTTTTTTCTTATCATTAGAATTAATTTTTTTTTAATATTGTATATAATTTTTGATTTATTTAACATTTATTTATTTTTATTCAAGTTTCATTTGATATTTCTTGAAATAAAATTAATAAAATTCCAATTGCAAATTTTCTTGTAAAATGACAAAATGATAATAGAAAACTTTATGTATCAACCCATCAATATCTATATATATAATTTCATTACTCTTTTACCTTAGTAATAATACAATTTTTTTCTGTTAGATTATAATTAAAATTACAAAAAACTATGAACATTGCAAATTCTATTTTATTCTTCTGTCATCAACTTTTGAAATACTCTCTCCAATACAGAAAACGCTTCATCACCTAATCCAAGAAATATTACATTTTGGCATACCTAAATAATTTTTTATATTATTAATAATTCTTCAAGATCATGTCACTTAATTTCAATTACCTGCTCAAAATTTCTAGACGTTATTGTATCCATCCACGCTTTATCGTCATGATTATATAACCATGTTAAAATTGGTTCAATCGTAGAAATTGAAGGTATAGGAATGGTCATCCTTGTTACATATCTTCCATAAGAAATTGGTCGAAGAAATATCGTTGTTGAAAAATAATGAACCATTTTTGAAAATAATTCACTCTGTGGAGATAAATATTGTAATTGTACAACAATCTCTAATGTCACCGGTTTTTTATGTTGTGTAATTTGACTCGAAGATGATGAACCTGATAAAGTTGGTGAATAATAAAATGATGTTGTAGTTGAAGAATATGAAGTTGGTTCATCATCTTTTTGTTCAATATCATCATCACAAATTCCATTGTCATCAATAAATTGTTCTTTTAAAAGTTCATCTAATGCTTCAGCAGGTTCAACTTCTTTTATGTTAAATTGTTCCGAATCAGATAATGATATTAAAATTGATTTATTGTCAGCAAAAGAATATTTTCTATTCCATTCTGTAAAACTTAATAAACGTACAATAGTACATTTATGAAAAATTGTAGAACCAAGTAATGTCATTTGACCAAGAAGTTGATAAAATGTTGATACTCCTAATTCTGTTGGAAAATCAACTTCAACGATTTCATTTATATGATCACTTGGTAAATTTGGCATGTTATTTGTAATAGATTGAATAAATGAAAAAAACCATGATGTTGTCAATTCTTTATTTACTACGGATGGCATTTCTGAAATATGGTGTGTAATAATATCATCAGCTAGTTCTCTCTTTCGAAAATTCGATTTTCTTAGGAAAAAAAATCGATAATGACTTTTCAATAATAATACTTTACCATTACGCTTTCTCTTTTCTTGTTCCAAGAAATTCTTCTTTTTAATAAAAGAAGTAAGTTTTGAATAATTAAGCGGAAAACCCATGTGGAAATTGGCCAACTTTGGATCAGAACAAAAAAAAGGACAAAATTACGATATGTAAAAAACTATATATATATAAAGAGTATCCATGAAGTTTATTACTTACACAATAATGTAACAAACTATATTTAGTTCAAAAAAAAAAAAGATCCAAAAAAAAAAGTATATATATATATATATAAAATAAAAAATTAAAAAATACCAAAAATACCAAATTTGTAAATTCGCGAAAAAAAGATGTACCATCAAAAGATAATAACAATAGTATTATTACGTGAGCTGATTCATATATAGAGGTACGAAGAAAAAAAAAGTCATTTATTATCATATGTTTATTACACGTTGTTTTTAATTTTCTTGTTTATCCTAAAAATATCACCAAAATTTTACGTTTAAGTCGTTTTATAAAGTTTAATTATATTAATTATATTATTATTATTATTATTATATTATAAATGTACTCCTTGAATAAAGTGATTAATGTAATTAAGTAATTTGATATAATACAATAATCAAATGATCAAATTTCACTTGCTGATTAATTTTATTTTTTACTTGAACAAACCACTTATATTTAAGAAAAAAAAAAGAATTTTGATGGATGAGGAAATTGGAACACGATCATGACGAATTAACGTAATCAATTTCTTATCATGTGATTTGATTTGTGAGAAAATATTATGTAAGAAAAAATACGTTATTATATAATGTCTAAAAGGCCAAATCTTCTAAGTTGTATTGTGAATGTTTAATTATTATTTTTTTTATTATAAATTATGAAATAAATATTAAGGATTATTGCTTGTTACAATGGTGAATTATTGAAGTTGTTAAGAGTTGGATAAAATTCACTCTTATTTATTAATACTTTATATAAAAAAAACTAGATACTTTTCCATAATACATAAACATAATCTTTTTTTTAATGAGATTTTTTAACTATATGATATATATATTAATAATCTAAGTTCAAGGAAAAGAAATAATAAAGAAAATAAAAGAATAAGTAAAAAATAAAATTAAACTAAGGTAAAATTTAACAGTGTAATTTTCCCCATATATTCAGCATATATTCATTATATTAAAATTTAAATCTTTTATTTTAAAAAACTAGTAATTTTATTAATAAAAAGTATTAAAAAGAAGGTTTATATAAATATATACTAAAAATACAATCAATTTATAATTTAAATAATAAAGCTAAAATAGGATATTTTATATTTACCAATGGATTTAAACTTAGTTTTTTTCTCCAGTCTTTTTTATCTTACTTTCAGAAATAATATTGCATTTTATAAGATCTGCTTATTAATACAAACTGATATCAGACAAAATCCTGACATTGACAGAATGTTTACCGAATACTGTTAACCTACATTAGTTTTAATACTAGTCAAAGTTGACAGGAAAATGTTCTATTAGGAAATCATCTATTAAAAAATTATCATAGTATAACCATACAAACCAGATTTTTTTAATAGTAATTTTATATCTTTAAAGTTTATTGGTAAATAAATTTCTCTTCAAATTTAATATATCTACCATATTAATATTTTGTATTTATTAACTATTATTTCTGATGCTTACTTCATTTATTTAAATGTAAATTCTGAAGCATTTTTTACAAATAGACAAAAAAAAAATCTTTTAGTATATTTCAATAAATTTTCAGTATATTTTCAGTAATATTGATATATTTTTGATAGATTCAATTCATTTAGATTTAATATATTCAGTATATTTAATATATTTAGTTTAAAAAAAATGTCAAGTAAAAAATTATTAATTGTATATTTTTTAATATATTATGAAAGATATTAATAATAAAGATTATTGACTTGGTAATGCTTATAAATAAAAGTTCAAAGAAAATTATATTCTACATTTAGATCTAAAAATAAAATTAATAATCTTAGTAAAAAATTGTTGATTAAGTACAGTCAACTTTTATTATGTCAAACTCTAAATTCTAAATCTCAACTTTACTATAAGACTATAGTGAAAATTTTAAGAGATTTGATTGGTTAATTTGTTATAACAAAGGGAAATTTATTATAGTTGTCTGAAAAATTTAGGTTCACTATATTAAGATTTGACTGTATTCTAAATAAGAGAAAGAGTTTCAGTGAATTTATACTGATAATAAAAATAAACTTAGCTAGCTAAATAATATAAATATTAAATTCATTTTAAATTAGTTTTAATTAAATAACTTACATTAAGCTTAAAGCTAAATATTCTACTAAAATTAATTTTGAACAGATATCCTATATTGAATTTAAAGTTAAATATTCTTTCAAATAAAATTACTTAAATCTTCAATTAAAACACTAAAAAAAAGGAAATTTAAATCTGTATAAGATTTTTTGGAATGGTTTTTTACTTATTAATTTTAATTGTTAGTTTATCATTCAATAGTATAAAATTAATTTATAAATTTAATGCAAATTTTATATGAATTATATTATTGACATATTTAATATTGATTTTATCTTATAAGCTTATATCTAAATATAACAATGACTTATCAATCAATAACATTAATTATGAATAATTTATAAAAAAAATATTTACAAATTTATTTTAAAAAAAATTACTATTTTACCTTATATTTTAGTTAAATTAGGATTTTTTATATACAAATTTTGCAATTTTACAAGTTTTTTTAATACTATTAAAAAAAATATATTTTTTCTTTTTTAAATTAACAAAATAATATAAAAATATTTTTCTTATTTTTAGTTTTTTTGATATACTTTAATTCTATTAGTTTTGAAAAATATATCCAAATAAAGTAATATTTTTTTCTAGCAAAATTTTAAAGCATTTATGTTGCTATGATATATTTTTAAATCCATTTTAAAATAATAGTATTTAATATATAAAAGTCTATCAAAATTAGTATTCTACACAAATCAAATTTTTCTTTAAAATTTAATTTAATTTGAACTTAATTCAGACTTTAATGATCCAATTTTAATAATCATTTTTTAATTGATAGTTTTTGTTATCCTGATCAAATAAAAAGTTATTTGCAAAATATATTTTTATCTTTTAAAAACAATTAGGTATATCATATCACAAATCGATTTATGCAAAAGTACACTAATTAATATTAATTATAGATTACTAATCATTTTTGTATCATTGAATGATGAACTAACAATTAATTGATTTTACAAAAAAAAATATTTTTGTTTGCTATGATACAGTAGATTCTGTAATAATCTAACTAAAAAAGTAAGGACTGTGAGGTATTTTTACTAAAAGTAATATGTATTTTATTTATTAAGTTTTAATAGTTAATAATATTAAAATTAGAATTTTAGTATTATTTTTATATATATTTTTAAATTCATTAATTTAATAATTATCAAATATGCTATAATAATAAAAAAAAAAAATTATAAATTTATTATTTAATAGTATTTTAATTAAAAATTTCTTAATTTATATAAAATATTTTTATATATATCTATAAATAAAATTATATAAAATTTATAATAAATATAATTTTAAAAAAATATATAATATAATATATGTAGTTTTGTTTATTTTGCAAGTTTATTTAAAATATCAAAGTAAATTAAAAGTATAAAAGAAAAAAATTCTTACTGCTAATTATATGGACTATTTTTTTATGAATTTTTAGCTATTAAAAAATATTAAAATATAAACTAATTGTTGACAAAAACTTCAGTTTTACTTTCAAAGAGGTAAATATCTTACTGAAAAGCTTACTGGAAAATAGTTTATAGACTTTATTGATATAATTTTGAATGTTATTACAATTCAAATATAGCTGGAATTTTTCAAATCTTTATGAATTATCATTTAAATATATATAATCCTATATGTAGTTTAAATTTAAAATATAGTGAAGAACTCAAGAATTTAGGAATGTTAATTAAAAAAGGATATATGCATTTTGTATATATTTTTACCATGTTCACAAAACTTTAGGAGAACCTTTCAGTTCCAACAAAAAGTTATTAGAAGCTTCTAATGTATATCACTGCATGTGCTGAAAATTTACCTTATTAACCATTATTACAATCAATTTCTTTAATTAACTTTTCTAGTTATTAAAATCAAAAGTATATATTTACAATATGAACTTTGTATTATTAATACTATTCAAAATATACAATAGTTTTTTTTTGTTACAACTAAGTTTTCTTGTTTTTTTTTTATAATATACTATACTAAAGTAAAATTTAAAAGAATATGTATAAAAGTAAAATATTAAAATATGTTTATTTAATTATTTTTTCGTTGGGTTTATGAAGATTAAATTTATTACCTTAAAATTAATAAAATACAAATAATCATTTTATAAAATTGAGAGAAATATGTTTTTTCACACTTATGTTAAAACATTAGTTATACTGTCCAATAGCATTTTGCCATTTCCTATTTTTTAGTAGTACAAAAGGAAATTTTTTGATGGATGGTTTTTAATTTAAAACAACTTATATTCCATCCGGATATTCACCGAATATTCATTTGATCTGGTGAAAATTTTCCGTTAGGCAGACGCAGACCGTTAGAGCGGATATGTCCGGCAGATCATCGAGTTATTTGGCTACGATGAAAGTAATTATATATCATTCAAACCATTTTAGTATATCAATGAAATACGATTTAAGAAATTTCCAACAAATTTTATGATCTTAACAATGATGCATTTGTTTAATAATTTGATTCGTCATCCTTTGTATATAATATCTTACGATTGTTTAAATGTAGGTAATACAACGTATGGAGTTTTGAAAGAAAAATCATTAGATAATTCGAAAGATAAATAGTACAGACGGCTCAAATTTTCCTTTTTTTGATTTTAAATACTGTATATACAGTACACTTCGCTACTGTATATAATTTACTGCGGCCACAATCGAAGATCGAACAATCGAACAAACGTTTTACAAAGATTCGTTATGTAAAAAGTTTTCGTCTCATAAAATCTTATTTTATAATCATATTCTGAAAGATCAATTATATTTACAAAATAATAGAATTATTTACAATGCACAAGGTTTTATGAAATCTAAAAAATGTATAATTTTATATTTTATTTATATATTAATTAATTTACATGAATAGTAGAGAATATAAATATTATTTAAGTAAAAAAATATGGTTATTATTAGAAATCTCTATTGCTATATTCTCCGTAAACGGATTGTTGTATTATGTGTTTATGTTTTTCTTTCACATTCCTAAATAATGATATTACGTAAGTTAATATACAATATTAAAAAATAAAAATGATTGCTTTATTTGCTTACCCGTTTAATAAATCCAACAATACACCAACCTTCCTTAAAGAAATAGACATTTCTCTAATTTGAATGGCATAAGAATCTGGAAAATTATTATCCCTTTGATATTTGCATGAACAATCGTCAAAATTCCAATGAACTTCAGAATGAATATCATTTCCTTCTCTGCGAATAAATAAAGTACCAAAATCAAATAATATTAAATGTGAACCATTCTCGTAATGAAACCTAACACGTATCGATCCTTCTTTATTTATATCTTGAGAACGTGGAATATCTGAAATATCTAGCTTGAGCTTATCAATATTTTCATTATCTATGCGTATAGTAAAAGTGGACTTTGGAGGGTCGTAAGTTATTGGTGCTCCTCTTATCGAAAGACTATTACAATCATACTTTTTTATAAAGTTTTGATATATTTTAGTTACTATATTTGAGGTGAGACGAATTGTTATAAAAAAAAAAAAAAAGAAAAAATTTAAATTACTTCAATTAGTAGTTTATTCTCTAAAATGTATTGAGTCGGTTTAATTAAAATTTCTGTAATTATTACGTTCCAATCTTTACATACTCTTCTAAGAGAATTAATATGTTTAAAGCTTTAAACGTAAAAAAAAAAAAAGAAAAAATTAGGATTCTTTATTTTTGCAAATTAATATGAAAGAATTATTAAATTCTTACCTTGAACCTTTTACATTAACCAGGTCTTTAAGAATTAAAATTACCAATTCTTTTGGTAAACGCGGTTGTCGTGGCTGTTGCATTATTCTTGTTTTTCAATATTTGACCAAAAAACTCGAGTTTATCAATAAATTCAAAAATTCTATAATAGAAATGATTTTCTAAGAAAAAAAAACTATATGTTCCATTTTATATGACACCAAGGTAAATAAAAATATCAAATGATAAAAACAAGTGCCAATAAAAGAAATTCATGCGAGAGCAAGAGATATACTAATTGGTTTAAAAGTAGTACTAGAAAAAGCTCTTTTGCTATCATTGTTTAAAAGATAACAATCATAGGATCAAGATATATCGGAAATATCCGAGATCTTTTACCTTTTTTTCTTGATGTTTTATATACATACATATCTGATAAACTGATGGATCTGATAATGATAGGCTATTTCATTGACTAAATAGATAAGAAAAATTGTAACAAAAATGTGAAAATCATGAATTGGTGTTGCATTAACTAACGTTTGACAAGATCAAAAAAATTCACAAATATGCGTGATATTTACTATAAATAATTGTATTAAAAAAGGTAGTTTTAAAAAAGAATTGCTAAAAAAAATTGAATTCACTACAGTCTAGTCGGCGGTTCTCGGTAATATTAGGCAGTTGTCATAAAAACTTTTGCTTATCAATCATTGTTTAATAGCAGCTGACCTAGGGCTTAGTTATGACTTTCTAAAAAGAGAATCATTTATTAGAAATTTTTTCTTTAAAAAAGAAAATTCGTTTATATGAATCATACCTATTTTACCATGGAAAAACCGTGAAAATTAAAGAATGTTTTCATGAATTATGAAACTTATAATCGACGATAACGGGGAATAGTGTAAGTAATGCTTGAGTTTCTAATAAATATAATTCAATAATTTACTTGAAAATTAATTTAATTGTTATATAAATTTCGCGTCAATCTAGTCAAAGTGTTGCTCCACAAGAATTTGGTTAATTATAAATTAAAATCCTCGATCTTCTCGATTAATTCAAGCATTTAATCTTTAAATTTATAATATGAAAAGTACATAAAAGTATTCACCAATGTCTATTTTTTAGTGATATTTATTTTCCATTCATGCAAATGCAAAAGGATCAAAGTTTAATGATAATCTTATTGATAACATGATAATTATAATAAATAAATATCATTTTTTAATTACAGAATGTTGAATGCACTGACTGAATATTATACCGATATTATAAATACACTTCGATATTATCAGCGCGTTGGGTCATATATATTTAAGACGCATACATGGTTCTGACTGATTATTTCCAAAAATAGAAAATTATATGGTCGATGTAATTTTAGTCTCATGATTTATTACACGAGACTAAGTATAAAAAGTTCAATTTTGTTTGTAATTTGTTTGACGCGTTGGAAAATAAAAGTTCAAAAATAAAACATTTTTTTTTGGAATATACATAAAATTTGTAAGTCCAATGCTAGTATATGATACATGACTTTAGGTAACCAGTCCATCTGACGACCAAAAGTCATTTAAAAAAGTGATATGGCCGGTCATTCCCCACCACTGATAGAAAGTGGATTTGTTTACTTATTTTAATATAATTGTGAGTCGTATTTAGAAAAAGAAATAAGAACAAATTACATATTTTTCTTCGTCATTTTTTGATAGCATTTCTTCATTGTTCTTGCTGTCGTATTTTTAATCTTGCCATCAGCTGTAAATAATTTTAACTTTATTTTCGAATTTTCGAACTCAAAGGAATAATGATACCAGCATAAGATTTCTTTTAGACCCATCCTTATAGCCTCATCATACCAATAAAAACAAAACATTCCGCATTTACGACTCATAAATTTGAAAGAATTTTTATCTTTAGTACTTTTGTAAGAAAGAATAATATGATGTTATATCATTAATATTGATCTGTCAGATAGATAAGTAATAAAAGAATTTTTTTACTAAAATTTAAAGAGTTGTGGTTTTTTCTTTTTCAATTAGTCCTCTGTATGATGTACTGTACATCAAATTGTGAGTGACCATTTAAATGTTAATTGTTAATTTGGATCTACTACGAAATCCCGAAAATCAAATACCCGATTAAGACAAGCCGTTGATAATAGAACGTTGCCACCTAATTATTCCTTTATTAAATGCAAAATATAAACATATCCCGAATTCACTCTCATAAATATAATAATTCTTGGTTAAAATATAATAAAATCCCAATATTTTTCCATTTCAAAATAACTTCTTAACCTAAAATCACTCTAATAAATATCCCAAAATTTCCATCTTTTCATATAAAATTTACCTAAAATTACCCATTTCTAACTAAGTAAGTCAAATCTTAAATCTCATAGTTACATCCCCTTAAATAAGTTCTATCTTTTATTTTTCTAAAAAATAATTTTCATTATTTTTATATCCTTCTTGAGCTCCTTCCCCTATCATAATGAACTCTCTATTTAGTAATATGACTTCATAAATATATCATGTGAATTATCACAAACTCAAATATGTTAATTCATTAAAATATAATCAAACAAACAAGAATAATTTTAATATTTTCACTAGGTATCTTCAGCATTACAAAATCTCGTTTAATCTCGAAATTCATAATCCCGAAAATCTACAATCCAAAATTCAGTGTTTTAGGAATATGAATTTCGAGAAATCACTGTTAATTGTTTTATATTATTATATATAATATTCTTATACTTTCACAATTATTAACTATAAATGTTAATTGATTATTAATCGCTGTCATAAATATAATGTTAGGATAATGGATCGTTGCTCCTGAAAATTTTAAATAAACGTAATTACTGTAATACTGAATATATTGCAGATAATGTAGATTTCAAAAATTTTTATCCATATTTTAACCATTAAAATTTTATTCCTGAATGCATTTGAGATGAATATAAAATAAGATGAATAAGCAATTTTGTTCATTATCATAAATTTTAATATAATCGGATTCATACTTACGAAAATATCCTTATTTTTTTAAAAAAAAAAAATGAAATCGACATTTGAAATAAATCTGATTTGAGACACAAACAACGCGCCGTATGGTTGTTTTTCTTTTGTAAATGATCAACATAATATATACGAATATAAATTTTTATAGAATTTGAAACTGTTAAATGTTAAAATTAAGAAAATTAAGATGGCAAGGTTGGGTTCGTTTGGATTAAATTTAAGCAAATCTTTCTTTTTTTATCTTGTAATTTTTATATCAATGGTCTTGTACTGTTTGCTTTATTACTTTTAATAATTGAAAATCACAATTTTTTTAAAAAAAAAATATTTTAAATTAAGAGGGGTTACTGATGACGTCGTACTTGGCGTTGATCAGCTAGGTTTGATCAATGTAACAAGTCATTTTTTATGACCCAAAAAATACAAAAAAAAAATGAAAGATTAATTTAGAAATAATGGCATGCCACTGATATGAGGGGGGGTTCTTTTTTTTTTTTGTAATTTAAGTTCTGAAAATATTCCCACAAAATGTCAAAAACGTTCATTGTGATTACTATACTCGGAATTTATAAATTTTTTTAAAAAAAGAAATAATTGTAATGTAAAACTTATATTTCCTTTTATTAAAAAAGAAAAAAAAAGCGAAAAAAAATATCGGTTTTTATCAACTATAAAATTAATCATATTAATTATCACGTCTTAACTAACACACTAACTACTGTATTTATATTATTTGCTAGGACTAAATGCTATTTTTTATATAATTTAAAAAAATATCGCAGCATTTCCTAAAGAATTATTTTAAACCATCATATCTTTTTTTCTTTAAATAAATTATTTGGGGATTTATTAATTTATACTAAACATGTTGGTGTAAAAAGTTACGATTTTCGGCTGATATTCCCTATTCAATAAAAGACAGTATTAGTTAGGATTTGTTATTAATCAACCACCGGACCACTAGGAGATCGACATTTTTCCTAATGATAGACTAACTAATATATGCTCTTTTAATCTGATCCTAGTAATACTTTTTGAATTTTTACGCCACAGAATTTTTCATTACCATTTACGTTGTTGTTGGGAACTTTACCAATTAAATGAGATTGATGGTGAGATAAAGGATCACTAAGAGATCAACGTTTTTCTTAATGATCGAATAACTAATATATGTTCTTTTTAGCTGGTTTTCATTGCTATTTACGTTTTTAGTTGCAAATTAAATGATATAAAGGAGCGATTTTACCGTTCATCTTGTGAAAGAGCATAGATCTCCACATGTCTAGATTTTTCCCTTTTATAGCATGAATACGTAGATCTTTGTTATCATAACGCTAGCGCATCTCAAGATCTATTTTGTATATACACAAACGATTTTAACGAATTGGCTTTTTTGCTTACAATTATTAATCAATTTTTTTTCATAATTTATAAATGAAATGAAATTGAAACATACGTTAGTTTCAAAGTAACAAGATTAATATTTTTAGCCCCATAGGTAACCCCTTGATCCTTAGGAGTGATTCCTTCTAACCCCCATTAATCATCTCCTAATTTTATATGTACATACATATGCACATAACTCATCATATTTCCCTGAAAATAATATTCCGATTTCTTTGTGGATAATCTTTTACCTATATAATTATATTATTGAAAGAATATTTATAAAATTTTCATAGTATTTAATATCTGAAATAAATAAATTTACTTATATTTTATTAATGATATTATATATTATATTATATATATTAAAAATTTACATTACCCCTTCATTCAATGTAAAAAAAAAAGTATATAATAAAGTACAAAATTTAAAAGGGATTGTACTTTATATGTTTAAAATGTCAACTTCAAATAATCGTTTCGATATGCCTGATTTTCCTAATGATATCGAACTTCCTTTTCCTCCTAAAATAAACATTTACAATTTATTATCAAAAAGCAAATTACCTGATGGAACTAATAAAAGAATTCCAAATGCGTTCATAATTTATAGAATGGCTTTAAATCACGAACTTGTGTCTAAAGGTTATAAATATTCTTTATCACAGGTTTCTACTATGGCTAGTAAGGCTTGGAAGAACGAATCGAAAGAAGTTAAACAAGTATATAATAGTTTGGTTAATAATGCCAGAGTTTTAGAGTCTTCTTTAAATGATGAAAATAATGTCACAAATTATAATAATGCAACGATAGGCGAAAATCAATTGTTTTCTCAGAACGATCAAAACACAGTTATGTCACCTACAACTGCTACTATTGCTGAGTCTTACACACCAGAATTCATAACGTCTGAAAACCCAATATTTATAAGTCATATTAATTCTTACCCTTCTCTTAATAATCTTGTTACAACCAACATTTCTTCAATTGATGAACGTCTTCGCATATTAGAAGAACGTCAAAAATTGATAGCTGAAAGGATAGGCATTAAATTTTAAAATTACAGAAATTATGAAAAGCAAAAAATTGATTTATTAATTAATAATATCCCTTATGTAATCTGTATAATCTGTAAATAAGAAGAAAAAATTTATTTTTAAAGAAAAAAAAAAAAAAAAAAAAATTTAAAAAATTTTATTAGCAAAAAAAAGTTAGCATAATTAATTACCAAATCATATTTTTGTATATACTTACTTAATCTTGCATAAATAGCTCCTCTTTATTTATTATTTTAATTTTATTGGAGATTCATTAATTCATTCTTCTATTTAATTTCAAAAAAGTTTTACATAATTTCGCAATTAAAAAAAAAAATTTACTTTTATTTTCTATAAATAAGGAGAGCATGCTAAATACCGCGTAGAACTGTAACACGGCAATGCCTAAGACTAATAATCCGGATGCATGCATCATCTAGGATGGGTGTTTGGATGGGGTGTTTTTTATCTAATAAACATTTTGTGGAAATTTATAAATAAAATTTATTATATTAGTGTCTTTATAAGCTTTTGGTACATATAGGAATAATTACAAACATATTGATTCTCATAAATAAAAAGTATAAAGAACAACTTTATTAAATAAATGTCTATTTAAAAAAAAATACTCAAGAAAATACATACTATGCATATAAATTAATAAATAGGCTTTAAGTTATTCAAAGTTCTAAAGTAAAATGACTAAAATCACAAACAAAATCATCAATATCGAATGTAGGTCGTTTGATTATATATTTATATTGATATTCCTTTGTATTTAATTTCCTAAAAGATAGAAAAATATTCAGTTAAATATTATTTATATATGCGCATATATATATATATATATATATTAATTTGATTCTACTTACTCATCCAATAAATCTAAAATTACACACATTTTCTTCAAAGATATAATCAATTTTTCAATTTTAATAATAATACCAAAATAATCATATTGTGAATCTTTTTTTGATATACATGTACAATCTTTATAATTCCATTCAATACTATATTTAACTTCCATCATTTCATTTGAATTTCTTTCTTCATAAAATAACAAAGTACCTAAATTAAATTCAACTAAATATTCTTCTCTATTTTCATATTTAAAATGAACACATATTTTCCTTTTTTCAATATTTTCAAGTATATTAAAAAAGTATGGATAATACAATTCAAAGTTATTACCATTTATTAAAATATTACAACTAGAATTCGAAAAATCATACTTTATACTTTTTTTTGAATAATTATTAAAACAATACTTTTTCTTTCGAAATTAAGAAGAAATCTTGATGTTAGATTATATATATAAAAAGGTTTATTTTAAAAAAGAAAAGTTTTTATTAATTACCCCAATTAATAGTTTGCTATTTAATCTGAATTCGATTTCTTCAGTTAATACAAGTTCAATTAAATTTTTCCATCTTTTACACACTATACAAATAGAATTCATATATTTAAAACTTAAAAGCAAAGGTGTAATTAGAATATAACATTAAAATTTTTATTTTATAAATAAAAGTTTTATCTTACCTTGTTAAATTTAATAATTCTTTAAAAGCTATTATTAATAATTCGTTCGCTAAAAACTGCGCCATTGAGAGATTATAAAGCAACAAGAAGAAAGTTGGAGCTTTCTTTTTCGGTCATTTTTACAAAGCAGATATAAATAAATATGCGTGAATTAGTCACATGTGCATGAGGGCGATTGATTGGCTAATTATTTATATTGTTATCAATTTTTTAAAGTACTTCATTCATTTATATGGATCATAGAAAAAAGGTAAAATTGTATGATTAAGTTTCCATCGCGAGAAACCGCGTCGATACTTATTATAGTTAATGTCGATTATATTTTTCTATCGTAAAGTTTGGTTAAACGATGACTTATATAGGGTATTTTAGTCATGTGTAAGAATTAGAAAAAAAAAATATAAATTAGTAATAATAATAATTAAGAAACAAAATTTCGGGTATCTTTAATCATACAGTATATCAAACTGCTTGATCGAGTTTAAAATATAAATTCATGTATTTATACTGATCTTATTTTTATCGATTTTTATTTTCCTAAATAAAAGAAATTATTAGTCTTTTTTTTTAAAAAAAATATGTATATAAATATATAAAATTTTCATTACTCACTCATCAAATATATTAATGAAATAATCAATTTTTCATATTAAATTCCTTAGTATAAATGCACATACAATCAATCCTTATGAATCCACTCAATTTCAGGATTATTTATGTAAATATTCATGATTTAGACATGAAAATTAACACGTAATTTCTTTCAATATCTTCAGGTATATTAGAAGTAGATGTGCTATGACGAGCTTTAATAAAAATATTAAAAGATTTCGAAAAGTCGTATTTTATACTTTTTGCTGAACAATAATTATACTTTTCTTTCATTGAAAATATTTAATAATTTATAAATAAATAATGAATTCTTTAAAAGTCATATCGTTTGCGTATATAGATAGATAGTGTTTTTATCGCATTTGTATGAAATCAAGATGGAATTAGAATCAGGTGATACCGATATATTACCAACAGTTCTACCCACGTGACCTGTGAGGTAAATATTTTTAGGTCACGTGGGGTAGAAAATTTGTGAGCCTGTGAGGAAGTGATATTACCCACGTAAACCTATGTACACTGCATGATGTTGAAGACTAACTCAGTGATGTTATTGGAAGCTTCCAACGACATTTTTTGGAATTGGAAGTTCCATTGGAATTATTGAAAGATCTTGATCTTCCAAAACAATTCTTTTGTTGCAATTATATTCATAATTAAATGGAGGAGGTAAGTGAATAGTAATTTGGAAGATGATCTTTTAGTGAATACAACACATCCAGCAATAGATAAAAAAAAAATAGGAGTTTAGAATTTGTTTAGTTCCTCTTTAAACTTTCCTGATTATCTAAATAAAAAGTGTTAAATATGTAACTTTCTAAAATATTTGTTTTTGTATAATTTAAAAATATTATTGGATGAAATGTTTCACGTGATAATGATACTTCCAAGCTTCCAATAAAAATCTGAATATGCATTGGAATTGGAAGACATAAAGTTTCAAAGTGCTTCAAATCTTCCGGTGAACATCACTGGTCACTAGCCGCTAACAAATTAATGAAATTAACGAATAAATTTTCATATTTTAAGGTAGTTACCAAACACATCGTAATATTTGATCTGAAATCACGAACTATTCATAAGTAAAATTGTTACTTTTTAAAAAAAAAATAACCAAAAATTTTAGGTCATTCAAATAAATGTTCTTTTACATGTATAGTAGAATATTTGTTTCTAATAACTAAAATATTCTGGAGAAAAAAAATCAACCTCACCAAAATCAATATAATCAATATCAAATAAAGTTGCGCTAAACATACGTTTTTTAGTTATGCATTTATATTGATATTTGTCAGTATTTAACTTTCTAAAAAAAAAAAAATTATAATATATATAGTTTAGAATAATATATTTTTAAAATTTAAAACATAAAAATTTCTTAAATACTTACTCATCCAATATATCCAAAATAATACACATTTTCTTTAATGAAATAATCAATTTTTCAATTGTAATAAATTCCTTGGTATAAATACACATACAATCTTTATGATTCCACTCAATTTCAGATTTAATATCGTATTTCTCAAAAAAAAATAATAAGGTACCTAAATTTAATTCAACTAAAAATTCATTATTCTCATTATTTTTATATTGAAAATTAACAAATATTTTTCTTTTTTCAATATTTTCAGGTATATTAGAAAAATATGGGTTATAATGATCTTCATTAATAAAAATATTAAAAGAAGAATTCGTAAAGTCATATTTTATGCTTTTTGCTGTACAAAAATCATACTTATTTTTTTCAAGAATTTTGAGAAAATTTTTAATAATTTATAAATAAATTTTTTTTTAAAAAAAACAATTCTTATTATAATTTCAATTACCTCAATTAATAGTTTGTTCTTTAATCTAAATTCAATTTCTTCAATCAAAACAAGTTCAATTAAAATTTTCCATTTTTTACATACTGTATAAATAGAACTCATATATTCAAAACTTTTTTGTAAAAGTAATAAAATATGATATTAGGAATTTTTAATTTAAAAAAAAATATTATTTGGGAAAATTTTTTAATTATTACCTTGTCTCATTTAATAATTCTTTAAAAGTCATTATTAATAATTCGTTCGCTAAGAGCTGCGCCATAATTGCCATAATTGAATTCTATTAAGCAGTATTCGGTACGTATTTATATAAAAACATTGAAATATCAAACAGGTTGATCGGTCTGTTATTACGAAATAAATATTCAAGAGTCGGCTGAAAAGAGATCAAAAAGATCGTTAAAAACGTCCTCATGATCGTGTGAAATGTCTTAAATTGGTCTTGCTGCGCCAAAATAATTCACACGATTCGTCAAAAAAATTCCTGGGACCTGTAACATATTTATCATATTAATTGAGGAGTAAAAATACTTTTAAAATTATGCTTGTGTAGATTTATTTATTTGATTTAATTAGTTTAAATAGAGACTTATTAAAGTATGTTAAGTATGTAATTGTTATTAATCAAAATCAAGAAAAGCGTCAAGATCAAACAATGGAATGTTTTTCTTAATTATATATTTATATCGACTATTGTTTGTTTTTAATTTACTAAAAGAAAAAAAATGTATAAATATTAAAAATAATTTTTAAACATGCAAAAATAAATAAAAAAAAAAATAAATTTTTTTTCTTCGTTACTTACTCATTCAATAGATCCAAAATAACGCACATTTTTTTTAAAGAAATAATCAATTTTTCAATCGTGATAAGAATACAAAAATAACTATACTTTGAATATTCTCTAGCAGAAATACACATACAATCTTCATAATTCCATTCAATATTAGATTTAATTTCATATTTTTCATGTAAATTTTTTTCTCTAATAAATAATAATGTACCTAAATTAAATTCAACTAAAAATTCCTTACTATTTTCATATTTAAAATTAATATACATTTTTCTAGTACAAGTTTTCTTTTTTTCAATGTTCTCAGGTATATTAGAGAAATATAATTTAGAATGATTACCATCTATGAAAATATTAAAAGCGGAATTCGAAAAATCATAACTTATGTTTTGTGTTGAACAATTACTAAAACCATACTTATTTGAGAAAACTTTATTGAATTAGATAAAGTAATATATGTGTGTGTGTAAATATATCAAATTACCTCGATTAATAGCTTGCTTTTTAATCTGAATTCAATTTCTTCAATTAAAACAAGTTCAATTAGTTTTTTCCATTTTTTACATACTAAATAAATAGAATTCATATATTCAAAACTGAAAATAAGAGAGTAGAAGAATATTAGAATCCTTTTAATATTAAATAAAAAAATCTTTTTTTTTTTGTAGAATTTTTTTTTTTTTCCATACCTTGTTTCGTTTAATAATTCTTTAAATGTCATTATCAATAACTCGTTTGCTAAAAGCTGTGCCATTGATTCAACATATCAACCAGTACAAAATTTTCGGTGTATTTATAATAAAAAAAAAACTATAAACCTATAATAGGTGAGATCGGTGTTATAACATGAAGTTCAAGATCGATTTTGATTGGCCAATTATTTATACCAACGCGTAAATGTCACCTAAAGTACGAACGCGCAACCCAATAAAATTTGATATCGATTGTCGGGTCGAAAAGTAGAAGCAAATTTTATCAACTGAACGAACTATTTCTGTCAAAGAATAACGAAACTTAAAATCTATCCGGTTGGTTCGATCCTGTTGAACACAGCGCGGAAAATTTTAGTCATTATAAAATATTATTGGTGTAATCTTAGTATGAAAAATGATGATTGCTTGTAATACCAGTACAAAGCTTACCATATCAAAATGTTTTGATATTATTATTATTGGTTCTTTATATTTAATTTTCTAAAGTCGAATACTTAAATAATTCTCGAATGTTTTAAATAAACGTAAGTGTTTTTTAATTGCTTTCTCATCCAAGATATCCAGGATTACGTCTATTTCTTTAAATAAATAGCGTATTGTAGATGATGAATACCTATTTAAAAAAAACAATTTAAATCATTACTTTTTCATAAAGAGACTATTATATTTGAATGAATTAAAGAAATATAGAAATTGACAAAGAAACATACAACAAAACTTAACGGCTATTTCGGTTACATTCTTTCAATTTACGTATTCTCATATCATTTAGCTTGCGCTTTTTTGATCGGTGATTTACAAAATACTTTCTTTTTTTAAAAAAAAACCAATAACAAACAATATTAAAATTTTTTCTTTTTTTATATACCGCCAAATAGGTTCTTTAAATTTAAATAAAATAAAAATGAAATTAGAATTTTTATATCGATACATCGAAGTATTAGGTTTAAAATTTATCTGGAATGAAATTTAAATTATTACCTTGTTTCATTAAAATTCATTTATAATTTGTTCGCTAGAACTGCGCCATTTTGATTTTTTTTTCTCTCTTTTCTTTTAACGAAAAAATAATTTATATTAAAACTAGTAATTAATCTATTATTATCAATAGAAAATTATATTCATTCAACAAACGAATAAATAAAGAACGGTACAAATGTTATTGCATATTCTTTACACGTTCCAACGGAAGAAAGTCTTTTAAAACATTTTTTGGTTGACGTTAATATAAAGCTTGTTCTCTATTATCACGTGCCAGTACGTGATCAAAGCTAAACCATTTTTTAAATTACTTTCTATCATTTACGAATTACGATTAATTAAATTTATTTATAAATCACATTAATCACAAAAATAAACTTTATAAATAAATAATAGCATATGAGAGTTTTATTTAATGAAAAAGTTTGTGAAAAGTCTTTTGATAAAAAATGATCTCATCTGTTTTTATCTTCTGGTTAACTTTTCTAGCTGTCTGCTACCTCGTACATTTTCTTGCAATTATAACAAGTATTTACTAGAATGTTTCCGAATTTCCATTTCATGACGTTAGAATTTTTGTAGCACATATCGCATTCGAAATACCATCCTGGCTTTGGTTTCATCTTTTGAATGGTATGAATCATTTCACGTACTTCATTTTTAGGCTTTCTACGACGCGGTCGAGTATTCTTTCTGGATCTGTGCCAAGCCCGATCAATATAGACACTTTGTTCATCGGTAAGCCAGTTATACCATTTTTGACATGTAAGTGTTAAGGCCAAAGTAGTCTCTGCAGTCGAATATTCCACTATTTTAACAAGGATCTCAAGAGGAAGTCTCATGGCAGCGCACGTAGAAATATCATTTCTTAAAGGTTGCTTGTCGTTTGAAAAAGAAAAGTTCGGGCGAATAATGTTATCGCTCAAATCTTTTTTTACATCCTTAATTGGCCTTACTTTTAACTCGCCACTTTTTCTCCCTCGGTAGAATTTTTGAACCGATTCTATCTTATCCTGTACAATAGATTGATCTATGTATACAATACAATAAAACGTTATTAATCACATGTTACTTTTAATCCGATTTATATTAATTTTCATACCTTCATCATCATCAGGAAAATTCTTCTTTTTTCTCTTTGATTTATTACTATTGATGGTGCAATTTGATGATTGATTTTTAATTTTGGAATTAAGGCCAACTAAAAAAATTATGGACTTAAATAGTAAATAATTTGTTATTTTAAATCTTTGTGATTTACGTTTATCGGATCTTACCAACTGACTTCTTCTTTTTCCCTTTTCTTTTTCTTAATTTATTACTTTTAAGATCACAATAATACTCTGATGATGATGAATAGAGTTCTGGCTGAAAGAAAATATCCGAATTTGATAAATCTACTATTGGATCATTTGTAGTTTCATTGTTTCTGTTAAATGAAATCGGGTTATTATTTTTTAAATTAAGAATGTGACTGTATCTATATGGTAATTACTTTAAAATCAATTAACAACCTCGGTGAAATCATCGAATAATCCACATATGAAGTATTTTCATACAATTGTTGGGAAGTATAGGGTAGCTGTGAAGTATATATAGAAGATACAGGATTATTATACGAAGATTGTATTGGTAATCTTGTTGATACATTATACTGTTGATAATCAACCCCAGGTGGTGGAGGTTGATTAAAATCTCTGATGTGATCAAAAGAAGTTTCATTCCAGGCTGGAAAAGAAGCATACCAGGAGTAAATTTGTAATGCCATCAAAACTGTAAATATTAATGCAGAAAAAAATTAGAAAAAAATTAGAAAGGAATAAAAATACAAAAATTACAAAGAATACCTTGTTCAATAAATAATACAGCAAGGTATCGAAAAAAATAAATTAGCGAAGATTCTTAAAAGGATAATTTAATCGTACAAAAACAAAACTTGTCAAAAAAAAAATTCGTGATTTGTATTCTGTCATTAGTATGTAACACAAATTATTTCCTTTTAAAACGTGACAATCTCAAAAATGATGATAGATTGCAGAGATTGCAGTGAGCTCATCTGTACAAGGTATATTAGAATCATCAAATTCAAATACCAAATACTGTTAAAAATAATATATAATAATGGTCGAACAGGAAGTTATTTAAAACATTAGATGCTGCATTATTTAAAAGTTTAAAGATTAATAATTTAAGAGTAATTTATTAACAGGAATTTCTGTATAGTTATTTAAATTATAATTATTAAAACTATATTTACTTTCCTTAATAATTTGTATTTATTTTGTTTTAAGTATATTTAATATTTAATATACATATTATAAGTAGAAAATACTATTATTTAAGTCAAACTAAAAAAAAGAAGTTTAAATAGTAATTACAAAATAAAAAATAAAAAACTTAATTATTTTAGTAAATTAATATTACAAAACTTTTAAAAAAATTTATTAGTATAATTAAATATTAACTTTAATTATAATTATTATAATTATAATTTATTATTAGTAAAATAATCTTAAATTTTAAAAAATTTATATAAATATTGGAAGGTAATTAATATACAGTATAGTAAAATATTATAAGATTTTGAATTGAAAATAATAAAGATAACATTTATTAAAAGGAATTTTATTAAAGATTTATCAGTTATCAGGTATATTTAAGACTAATTTTAACTTAAATGATTTAACCTAGATGATTTAATCTACTAGTATATTTTATATAAGAAAATTTCTTAAAATACACTAGTGTGCGAAATACAGATTACGTGACTTTAATTTGTCATCCATGTCATACTCTTCTAGTTTAGAAAAACCTTATTCGTCACATATTATATGTCGCATCCTATAATTTCAGCCAAATTTTATAATTCCAGCCAAAATTCACTTGAATATCCTTATATGGAAACTAGAGTAATATTATACAACCCAAAAAAGGCAATTTTGATTCTCAGTAAAAATGAAAATTCATTGCACAAATTTCCAAAAAAGGAAATTTATTATGCAGATTACCTAAAAAGTATAATAAACATGTGATCCATGTTTCATACACTAGTGTACAAATAGAAAAAGTCTTTATATAATTATATAATTTTATCAAAAAAAAAAAAAAAAATGTAAATTATAATTATAATAAAAATAAGATATATTGTCAAAAATACAAGAAAAATAATATATAACTAGTTTTAACCCAGGATAGTTTAATCTAGATAATTTAATCTACTAGTAAATTTTATATAATTATATAATTTACCTAAATTTTCAAAAAAAAAGTACAGTTAACTCTTAATATAATGAAGTGGACGTCCAGGCTGATTAATTGTATTGTATAATGCAAAAATGCAAGTTACACAAAATATCTTTATTATATTGAAAAAAAATTTGTTATAAAAGAAAATTCAGTATTAAAGGGAGCATTTTTTATATATAGTTTATAAAATTTACTTTGTTAAACAGTATACGGCATTTAATTAGTAAAATTTGGTATAATAAGATTTTTTTCATATGTTAAAATTTGTACCACACTGAAGATCTATTATATTGTAAAATTTGTTATATCAAAATTCGTTATAAGAAGAATTGACTGTAAATTATGATTATAATAGTATTGCTACCTAAAATTCATTTAACAATTAAATTCAAAAATCTGAAACTTTAAAAACTTTATTTTTAATGAAAAATTAGTAAATCCAAAACTTTTTCTAAATTATAATTAGTTTCAGAAAAGTATAAAAACAGTTTAGGCAATTAAGTTTATTATAAAAAATAGTTTTAGATTGAATTTTGATTAAACTAAAATTTTGAAAAAATAGTTTTGATAAGTATTATTAAATTACAATAAAAAATGAGAGATATTATTATTATGCTCTATAATATTCAAATAAATAAAATTTATATAAAGTGAAATAAATAATAACATAAATAATTTTTACTATATAATTAAAAAATAATTAATAATTTATTATATTTAATGTTTATTTTTCATTGTGCAGTAGGATTATATAATTTGATTTAATATTTGATATTTGATTTGAATTTAATTTGAATTTGACAAATTCAAATCAGCTTAATTTAATTTAATTTGAATTTAATTTAATTTAACAAATTCAAATTAATTATTAATTTTATATTCAATTTAATTTGATTTTGAAAAACCCTACTATGCAGCATATGCACAGTACATATAATTAGAATTTTGTGTATACCTTTTTTAGAAAAAATATGTGATATATGTACAAAAAATTTTAATATAATTAAATATATATTACAATATTTATTATAATAGTATTATTAGTATAGTCATATCACTTTATTGTATAATAAAACTTAATAAATTATATGTTATTTGCATAATAACTTTTATTAAAAAATTAATACTGGTTATATTTATTATAAATTTTTATTTTCTTTTTGATAATATATTTTTTTTTGTATATATAAAAAAATTTATCTCAAAATGAAGTTTTCTTACTTTCAAATGCAATTTAAAAGTAAATGTAAAGTACAATTTAAATAACAAAAATATATATAATTTGTTCTGTAAAATTTTTGAATTTAAAGATGATTTAAAGAGACATATCATTTAGAATAAGTAATATAAAAACTTATAATATAATATGGAATAATTATAAATATTAACAATAAGCAAAAAATAAGTAATATAACATAAAAAGAACTTATGATAATAATATTTTTATTAATGAAGATTTTGTCAATTATTTATAATAAAATAATACATTTTATACTAATAGATCTTTACTCTTCAAAATACTTGATAATACTATTAAGAAGCATACAATAACTTCATAATAGAAGAAATATCTTTATAAAAAATATTTTAAATTTTTATTAATTTACTGGATCTTTTTAAATGTAATTTCTTTACATTTTTTTTTTAATAAATATTATTTATTTTTATCTACTGATTTTTCTTATTTGCCAAGTCATAAAACTTCTAATTAAAAAACCTTTTAAATGTTTTTGAGATTTAACATATCATAAATATTAGAAATTAAACATCCCCTAAAATTAAGCATTTTCACAATATATATATATATATTAAAAATAAGCACCTCCAAGATTAAAATGTTTTAAGATCAATTAACTTTATTAAAAGATACAAATTATTTATTTATTTATTTATTCTAATTCCAAATCATTACAGCTTATATCATTCTCTAAATTATCATCACTGATATCTTTATCATTAATGCCATCCTTTAGATTATCATTACTAATAATATTATCAACATTATCTAAAACATTTGAAATGCTACAAATTTTAAAAGAGTCGATAATGATTTCATTAGAGATTTTATCACAAAAATGTTTTACCTATTCACACACATCACTAAATTTAACACGTCAAAAATTACCTTTAGCTATTTGTTTAGCGTCATTAGCAGCCATTTACAAATGCTATTCTTTACATAAATTAATTTTAAATGGTTTATTTATCGTAACATCAAGTGGCTAATATAAACTTATTAAATCATCTAGAATAATGGCTAAATTTCTTTTTTGATAAGATAAATTTATAACATATGCACCAATCCTTAAAATTAACTTAAATTAAGAATTTTAATAAAAAATTAGTAAATTAGTGCAAAATATAATCATGTTATAAATTCATCTTATCAATCTTATGTAGAATAATTAAAAATTAAAAAAAATTTTTACAACTCATGCTTAAAAATTAAAATAACAACAACTTTTTATAACCCATTAACTATTTTAAGAACCTATTACTTTTTACACCAGTTGCAAATAAAAGTTTTGTAATTATTGCAATTATTAATGGTATTATTATTTACTCTTCAAAAGCTTTTTATAATGTAAAATAATTAAATAAGGCAGTAAAAATAACTGGATTTCATATGAATTTTTGCTATTATATTTTAATAATTTTAAACATAAAGAAATAACTTAAATTTCATTATCTGTTATTATTTTTAATTTTAAAAATTGTTTTTAAAATATGAGAATAAAGAAACTTTCTTTATATCATTTACTGATGATGATTTTAAAATTCACATAATAAACTTTCCTCTTAGAGAAATCATTTAACTAATATTAAAATTTCAATATAGATTGTGATATTTAAATCTACAAGTACAAAAGCTTTGACTTTTAGATAAATAATTATTATACTGAACCTTATAAATGCTGTAATCTCTTTAACCATATACTTCTGAGTGTCTTTCTATAAATTTATGGACATAACACATTATAGATATTTTGGTAGACATCTTTTTAAAATTTAATTTAGTAGAATATAAAATATTAGTAGAAAAAAGATAGCGAGAAAAGATCAGATAAAAATGGCAAAAAAGAGAATTAATGAGCATATACTGTATTTATATAATTAAAAAACTCTCATTTTTGATTAATTATTAAATTAAATTTTTTCTATTAGAATAAACTTCAAATTTTATCATAATCAAACCTTGATAACAAACTATTTAATAATAAATTATCTAACTGAAGAGGCTTTATAATATCCTTATAAATTATTTTTAATATGCAAAAAAACTAAAATATTATTCTCTGTTATATTATCACTAAGCGGAAAGATTTTTTATACTTTTATATTTGTAAGATAAATGTTTATTAGAGTATTAAAACAGAAATTAATAAATTATAAAAGTATAAAGAAAGAAAAAAATATAACCATTAACAAAAAATTTTTTCGTATACTGTAGAACTTTGAATCTGTTTTGAAGTTAATTCAGATCACTTTGAGTAATCAGGTAGCCTGAAATTTTTACATGAAAAAAAACTCTGATACTATATTATTTATGTTTACACTTTTATAAAATTTGTTTATATTTTTTTAAATATATTTTATTTTATTTTTGAATACATTTATTATTTTGCATTAATTTGTTATTAATGGTTTGAAATATTGTTTCAGTTGGTTTACTTCTAAGTTCTAACAAGTAACCATATTTTTAAATTTTAATTTAATTTCAAATATATCGATACTAAAAATTTAAAGGTAAATCTACAAAAAATACCATTATTTAAGTATCTATAAAATATAACTAGTTTAAATAATTATTTCTAAAAGAATGAATGAAAAAAATGCTAATAAACATTTCTTAAAATTAATTCCTAATACCTTTCTCAAAGAAATAATATACCTACAGTATATTTGAAATACAGCTTGTAAAAAATATAGTACTTTTTATTTAATAAAAGAATTTAATAAAAGATTATCTGTTAATTTATTAATAAAAAATTTCATAAATGAGAAAGCTTGCTATACTGTAAAGAGGAAGGTAATTTACATTGATGCATATAAATACATGATATTTTACAGAGCATGAATCATTAAAAATTCAAAGAATAATTTTTTCAGAAGCAAAACTGGCCCTAGTGAATCAACATTTTAACTTGCAGTAAATTAGAAATCTTACACATGAAGGACATTCATTCAGTTAGTAAAAAATAACCATTTGGATATTTTCAGTACTTGTAGTTTTCAGAAATACTTTCAACATATTCTAAATTGCAAAAAGCAAATAAAAGTCATGAGTAAAAATATATTATAAACTCAAAAAATATACTAGTATATATACCTTTAACATGATTAAATGACTTATTGCGAACTCAGCTAATGGGATAGTAATCTTGTCAGTCATAAGTCTTATTGTTAAGAATGGCTATAAATAATATAGGCTATTATATTTTAAGTTTATAAAGAATGATTTCATCAATGCAATTCGCCTGTTTAATATAAAAGATTAATTAAATGTATTAAAAAATAACAAAACTCATAGTTTCAAGCATATACAGTATACCCATATTTAGAAATATTCTGGCTTCTATTAAGTTGCAGATTTATTGATTTTTAAGCTTTTAGTTGAATTTTTAATCTGTCTTATTTTCATTATAAGGGTATGTGACCTAATATAATAAATTTATTATGCAAACTTCTGCTTGATTTAAGTTCAAATTTTCACCATTTATAAAAATATTTCCATTAATTAAATTTTTGCAAGTTGTATTATAAAGAAATGATAAAATCTTAGGTGAAAGTGGTGATTCATTTAATATATAAGAGTTGAAAATTGTTATTTCTTTCTACTCTTTCTTTATGAACATGGGGTACAAGCATGGAGAATAAAGCACAATAATTGATGATAATGCTCTGAATACAATAAAAAAAAATTATTAATATATTCTGATATAAATATTCATTGAAATACTTACTAAACTTCTTAGAGGTTATCATATATTAAGCCTTCCTTCTCCAACCTCTTATAACTTCTTTTTGATATTTTTGAAATTGATCAGTCACATTGATGTAACCAACTTCACACTTAAAAACAGAATTAATTTTCAAGATATGTAAAGTAAAAGAATAAAATTAACATATATTATATCTTGCAGGTTAATTCACACTCTAATTCTATTGAAATACTTGATAGATCAAATTTGATTTTTTCATCATTATCAAGAACTTCATCACTCCTGCCAGAATAGAAAAAATCAGGAAAAGACTTTTTCCTATTTCTTGATTATGAATACTTTATGCTATAAGTACTTTTTATAGTTTTTTTTACTTAAATATAGAAAATATACATGAGCTTTTATATTTTTGTAGTTTTTATCACTATAATTTTTTACCTTTTTATATATAGAAATATTTTCTACTATTTCATTTTCTCATTTATTGGGAGTTGGCAATTTTACAACTTTGTTTAAAATTTCTTGTAAATGAACAAATTATTCACAGCATTAGAGCAAGTAGAATTTTGATATTTAAACGTATTTTAATAAAAATTATCATACTTTTTTCTCAGATACTAAAAACAGTTTATTTTCAGAACTATCTGCAATTTTTTTTGAATTTCATTTTTGTTTCTTTCAGGTAGTTCTTGATTTTAATTTACTTTAGTAGTAGTAAACTTCAAATTTGTAAGACCTTTGGTGTCATTTGCATTACAGAAGGATATAGGTTGTGAACCTAAGAAAAAAAAATCTTGAATCATCATTTTCTTTAGATATAAAAATAAAGTTATGTGTTTTAGACTCGACTTAAAAAAGATTTTTACATTAGCAATTATTCAATTTTTTGATTGTTATAAATAGTCAGAATATTATATTATCTGAACAATTTGTTTCAATATAAAACTATAAAACAGATTGGATGATTTTTTTCTTTTAAAGAAATTATCTACCTCATAACTTTCATTATGATCATCCTAAAATTGAAATACAAAAATTAGTTTTTTTGGTTCTAATATTTTAGAAAAGATGCAAGTATATACATTTTTTTAAAATTACCAATAACATTTACTTTGAGTTTATTTTATTTGAAGATAAATTTTGATATTTTTTCATTTGCCTTTTTACAATTATCGTAGCTATTACAAATTTTCTTTCCATAAGACTTTACTGATATGTAAAAAATGTGAAGACCTTTTTTGTCTGCCACTAACTTCATTCAATCTATAATTTTTAGAAATATTAATAAATATAATAAAATGAGATGTAGATCCCATGATCATCCTTGCATTGACTATAAGGTCTTTAGCTAAGAAAACATATTTCTAATAGATCATTTAACAGTGTATATGTGGAGTACCTTATTAATATGATGAGTAGTTTATAAATTAATAATATTAGTTTAATTAGGTAGTGTCTTAATTAGGTATTGCTTTAATTATTTTAATAAATTTGTAAATATGCTGCAATTAAAAAAAATAAAATAAAATAAAATAAAATGTGTACAAATTATTCTATCTACAATCAAATCTTGATATAACGAACCTTTAATATAGTGAATTTTTTAGACAACTATAATAAATTTCCCTTACTATAATGAATTAACCAATTAAATCTTTTAAAATCTTTACTATAGCCCTATAGTGAAATTGAAATCTAAAACTTAAGGTTCATTATAACAAAAGCTGACTATACTTTCATATAATCAAGAATAATCTCTCTCTAATACAAGTAGTTATTCTTAGAATTAACCTTGAAATTAAGCAAAAATGGTAACTTTAGAAATTAAATAATATTGAAAAAAAATAAACATATCAACTATAAATATGAGAAGACTCATATCGCAATCAATAACAATTAGGTATTCATTTAATATTCCTAAATCAAGTAGTTAGCTATTTAAAGTATCATTATTAGTTATTCAAGATAACTAGTGATGATATTGGTTTAGATAAAACTGGTTTAACCGCAGTTTGAAACTGAACTGATACTAGACAGTTTGAATATTACAAACCATGGTTTGTTAAACCACAGTTCAAACTATGGTTTAAGCCAATTTTAATTTTTTATATAAAGTAAACTTATTATCAAATAAATTAATAACTTTTTAAATTTTAAATTAAAAAATTATGTTATAATAAAATTTTTGTTTTTTTCATTAATAAACTTTAAAGATAATTATTTTTTTTTTTAAAAAAAAAAAAAAGTCATTTTTTTATTAATAAATTTTAAGATATTTAAGGAAAAACTTAAATTGGCCAGTTATTTTAATAATCCATCATATAATCTCGCTAATTCAATAATTAAATTTCAACTCATTCTTAATAAAATTAACACATGTGATTTGTACTGTAGTTTAAACTGCAGTTTAATTGTAATTTGAATTGCAATTTATATTAAACAATAAACCACAGTCTGTTTAGTTTGTTGTCTAAACTGCCAGTTTATAAACTAAACTGAACTAAACTGAACTGATACCATCCCTAGAGATAATGATAATTAGGTAGTTACCTAATACTTCTAAATTAGGTAGTCAGCTGTTTGGAGTGTTATTATTACCTCTTAAAAAAATACCAGAAAAATATACTTTTGTTTTCAAATCAATCTTCTCATTTCATTCTTGAACTGCTCATATAAACCATCTCGTTCACATTCTATCAAGAGCATACCAATCATTATGAAATGGAGAGGCTGTAAAAATTTTATTATGGTAAAGTAACAGAAACTGGAAAAAGGACTATTTTTCCAGTTTGTGACTATCTAAGTATTCAAGAAGTTTTGCAAGTCAAAGTAAAAGAAATATAAAATTAATAAACACAGGATAAAAGTGTTATTTACATATTTAAAAAAATATTGCCTTTATTTCTTGATAATAATTATTGACTTGTAACATGATACTGAATAATTTTATGTAAGAACGGATTGTGTAAATTAAATATCATCTATTTATTTTATATCAAGCTGTAGTTTAAATATCATCAGTTAATCAGCCTATCTGTTTTATTTGAAATATGATTATTACATAGCATGTTAGAGGTAGTATAAAGAAGGAATAAATAGAGATGAAGTTAATTAACTATTATTTATAATTTTATAGTATTATTAATGCAAAATTTGCACAGATCCTGATAAATTTCTGCAAATTTCATGGAAATCCTATCACTAAATCTAACAAGTAAAAGCATCATATTATTTAATTTTTTCATTACAAATCAGATATGAGCAAATTATTACTCATTGATAAGTAAATGTAAAATTTATATTTAAGAACGTATATACAAATAAAACACATGTTTAAAAAATTAAAAGTAATCATATTTTTTATGAAACTTCGTCTTTTGAAATGGATAAAGTCACAAATAAAGCATGAATTATCCCAAAATATTAGTTATTTAGTAATGACATGGTCTTTCAGCAAGTTAGTCATTGAGGAAGTGTTTAGATAAGACTAATTTACTTGTGAATCTTGTTTTTGATAATACATATGGGCTGATTTGTCTACCTTTAATTAAAATATTGATTTTGTTACATTTTTATTATACAAAATACTATATAATATACAGTAAATTGGGGAAGAGTATTAAAA
>QZLH01000489.1:0-51976 GCA_003833135.1 Oehlia diaphana | reverse complement strand
TTTTTCCAGAATTTACATATTCATCAAATATTAGAGACTCCACTTCTTGATTCTTTATTAACCTCACTTCAGGTACCGTTCTTTTGAATTTTTAATGTTTTTTTTTTTTTTTTTTTTTTTTTTTTTTAAAAAACAAAAAAAATTATTATATTTTTTTTTAAAAATTTGATTTATTTTTTTTTTTTTTTTTTTTTTTTTTATTTTAATTATTTTTTAAAAAAAAAATTATATATATACAAACTATACAATTTATGATAATAATATTATTTATTATTAAAAAAAAGGAAAAAAAAAAAAGAATTATTAATCGTGTATAAAAAAAGTATACAAAGCATGCTCCAAAAGCTAAATTTTTTTTTTTTTGTGAAAATTATTTTATTTCATTATTTCCATTATTGTAAAGAATGTTCTGGAAGAACTTATGAGTTTATCTGATCGGATATATTAAAAAAAGGTCAGATCTGATAAATAATAAGGTACATTTAAATAATTGAAATGAATAACCCTTTGATGTTACTAAATTTATCAATAAATTCATCAGTATTATTAATTGCTATTATTGGATGCATTTTTGTATTTGAATTACAGTACAGAATTTTTTTGTATGAACCGAAATTATTCAAAAGTCGCGAGTAGAAATTTGAACCGAAATTATTGAATAGTATTCGATCCTAGCTATTTTAGAATTTCATCCTATAAAAAAAATCCCTCCCTAAAGTTTTTAATCGGATGATCTTTCCTGAATTGTAACTATTAGATTACGTTTTACTGGATTCGGTCCCGATCACGTGGTATTACATCATTTACCAGTTCAGTATACGATCATCAATCTCCAAAATGCAATAAAAGAAAAAATTTTCCTCATTTTTCTTCATTTTCTTACTTTATAAATTTTGTAATATTTTTTATAGAAATTAAAAATATTGATATTAATTATTTTATTCTTTGTATTTATTTTAAAATGGCAACGTTAAAAGACATTTTAAAAAATATTTCGACCGTAGTTAACTCACCAAATGCAAACGTTCAACCTATAATAGATTCGATTGAAAATTTTATAACGACACAAGAATCTAACGTTGAACAACAAAAAGCTGATAAAATTAAAAAAATTTCTTCAGAATTACTTCAATTATATAATACTATAAAAGACTTTCCAAATAAATTTTGTAGTTTTCTAAAATGTTTAAGAGCTTTATTACCCATACTAGGACCTGATATTATAATATCTGATTGGTGGAATAGTGTATTAATTCATGTATTACATTCACCTTTACAACCAAAGGATATTGTAGAACAAGTTAAATGTTTAGTTAAAGATGTATTAACATGTGAAACCGATAAGGTTAAGGAATTTAGAAAGGAAATACTTGAATTATATTTAAAAGAATCTAGTATGGTGGGGATAGCTGCTGGAGGAGATTATGGAACAGTAGGAGAACAGACTCATGCATTTTGGTGTCGTAATTTAGATAGTTTATTGAGAGAATTTGGTGCTGTTGAAACAAAGGTAATATAGAATAAATTTAAAAAATTATATAATATTTATTTCGATTAATTTTTATTAAATCATATATATATATATATATTTTTTTTTTATGTTAGGAATTTTTTATTTTATTAAATTCATATTTTGTTCAAAGTACTTATAGGCTACAAATCTTAACATTATTTGGTGAATTTATAAGAAAACAGGTTTATATTTTATTTTATTTTATTCTATTTTTTATTATTTTTATATTTTAATTCTTTATTTTTTATTTTTTCCAGAATTTACATATTCATCAAATATTAGAGACTCCACTTCTTGATTCTTTATTAACCTCACTTCAGGTACCGTTCTTTTGAATTTTTAATGTTTTTTTTTTTTTTTTGTGTTGATTTTTAATAATTTTTATTTGTATATTTAAAAATTATAGCGGGATACATCCACAACTTTGATTTCCCTTTCACTAACTACATTAATTATGTTATTACCTCATATATGTATATCTGTTACTACTTATCTTCCTGGACTGTATATTATATTTAGCAGGATTATATGTTGGGATAAACATATTTCAAGACCCGTCGATTTTCCTGATGAGATTGTGGAAAGTGATGACGACGATGATGATGATGATCAAAAAACTTCAGAAAAGTTGAATGTTGTAGATTGGAATCAGTGTGGTAAACTTTAATTTAAATATACATATTTGTTTTCTATTAAACATCTTTTTAAAATTTTTTTTTTTTTTTTACAGATTCGACTTTTGATAATGCACCATCAAGTCCACCAAGTTGTAAGCAACTTTTTACATTTTTGTATGGAATGTTTCCATGTAATACTGTAAAGTTTTTAAAAGATCCTTCTGGCTGGATTAAAGAGATGAATAAAGTTCCTTTAATTGAAAAATTTGATGATGATATTATAAGAGCGAGAAGTATGGTAATAAATTAAAGACTTAAATTTTACTTTTTTCCATTTTATTTTATTTTTTATTTAAAAATAATTTATTTTAGTCATTATTACGAATTCACACACTTCACCCAAATCTTATAATGAGCGATTCAGAGAAAGAACTTTCAGATACATCAAGATGGATGAAACTTGAACCTGCTGATGTAGTTGCCGAATGCGTTAGTTATGATATGGAGAATGCTTCTTCTAATTCAAATAATTCAAACGAATTGGAAAATCTAACTAAAATAGTATTGGAAGAAGCTGATACTAAAATAACTGAAAAGAAAACTCAAAAAGCAAGACGTCCTTCACAAGCAATTTCTATACATGAAATTATGGATGTTCATCAGGCTCTTAAAAGTGGTGCTGATATTGTTGTAGGGGATGATCCTTGGGTAAGTGCATTTTACTTAAGTTTACTTAAGTCTATATCTTAAAATTAAAATTATTTAATTATTTACAAAAATTATTAAAAAAAATTTTTTTTAAAAAAAATTTAATTTTAGGCATCAAGGATAATATCATATTCAAATTTTCTAACTGTTAATCATCCTACTCCGCCACCTGAAAATGAATCACCACCAATTACAAGCACTACAAACACGCAAGCTAGTGTGGCATATTTACAACGTGAAATAATGCTTTTGAGGAATGAATTAAATTTTGAACTTTATCTTAAACAACAACATCTTCAACATATTGGTAGATTACATCGTGATCATATATTAGATAGTACAGTTGAAGCTGAAAGACAAAATTTATATAATACATGTAAAATATTAAAATCACAATTATCACAAACTCAAGCCGCGTTTGACAGACAAAAAACTGAAACTACTAATACAAAAAAGAAACACGTTCAATGGGAGAATGAATTAAATAATAAATTGAAACAATATAAAAATGAGAAAAAAGAATGGAAGAGTATTTTAGATAAATTAGAACAAGAATTAAGCGAATCTAGGGTAAGAAGAATCTTTAACGTATTTGTAAATATATTTATGGGTTTGTGGATTATTTAAATTAATGATTTTTTACTATTTCATCTTTTTTTTTAAGCTTGTAATAGACGCGCAAAATAAACAAATCGAGGTGTTTAGTGCGAAGTAAGTAAATAATGTATTGTATTTAATGTAATGACAACAAAAATTATATGATAACTATATAATACTTTATTTTTAGATGTTTCTCACTTGAGAATCAAATCAAATTACATGAGCCCCAACTTCAAAAATTAACAGAATACGAACACACCATTGATCAATTGACAAAACAACTTATGTTATGGTAAATAAAGAAGGGATTATTCATAATATTTTAATTTTTTTTTTTAATTAACAATATTAACGATCTAAAATAATTAGAAATAACATATTTATTCATTTATTTTTTTTTATTACAGGGAAGCTGATACGATAAAATTTCAAGAACAAAAAAGATTAATGGAAACTTTAGTAGGGAATTGGCATAAAATGGAAATGATGTTGAAATCTGGCGAATATGAGATTCAACAATTAAGATTCACCATTAGGTAAGGAATTTTTTTCATGAATTTCTACCAGTTGATAAAATAGAGAAGCAGTGGAGACACACAAGTTAGGTTGATATTGCACCTGGTCCACTGATGATGCAAGCAGATGCATCCTCAAGACGAAACTTAATTTCATCATATCCTTTCTTACAAGTTACCAATTTATTGATGGAATAAGTTAGTGTTGGTCTCCGTAAATAGTTGTATATATTAATTGTTTGTCTTATTTATTAGTTCGCAATCTCTTATTATTGATGATCTAAAAATTCAATTGGAGAATTCTACAAAAAACATAGAAAGACCTGAAAAAGCGTTGGAAAAACAAGTATAATGATTTTCCTTTCAAATATGAAATATTCTTTAATTCATAATTAATTCTATTAATCGGATAATAATTTTAGATGATGATATGGTCATTTGAAAGAGATAAGAGGGATAAAGAATTCAAAAAGTTGGAAACTCAATTTGATGAAGTTAAAAAGCATAACGAAGAATTACAGGTATATATTTAGTGTATGTGATTTTTTCATACATATTTTACTAAACATAAATATTCGTATTTTTTTATTTTTTTTATTAGTCACGTATTATAGGATTACTGGCTAAAATTGAATCACTCACTCCACCTAAGATACCTAAGATCGAAAATAAAATAAGCGAAGAATTGAGCGGAAAAGTGAGTAAAGAGGTTAACGAAGAAGTGAGCGAAGAAGTGAACAAAAAAGTGAACGAAAAAGTGAGTGGAGAAGTTAGCGAAGAATTAAGTGAAAAAGTGAGCGAAGAAGTTAGCGAAGAAATTAGCGAAGAAGTGAGCGAAAAAGTGAGTGAAAAAGTTAACGAAGAAATGATCGAAAAAGTGAGTGAAGAAGTTAGCGAGGAAGCGAGTGAAAAAGTGAATGAAGAAGTTAGCGAAGAAGTGAGCGAAAAAGTGAGTGGAGAAGTGAGTGGAGAAGCGAGTGAAAAAGTGGATGAAGAAGCGAGTGGAAAAGCGAGTGAAGAAGCGAGCGAAAAAGTGGATGAAGTGAGTGTTGAATCGAGTAAAAAAGTGGATGAAGTGAGTGGTGAAGCGAGTGAAAAAGTGGATGAAGTGAGTGGAGAAGCGAGTGGAGAAGTGAGTGAAAAAGTAAACGAAAAGTAAGCGAATAATGAACGAAGAGCTTAATACTTAATAATTTTTGTAATACCTATAAATTAATCATAATTCAAGCTTAATAAATAACTTTGGAGAATTTTAATTTTAATTAGATATTATTATTATGTACATATTTGAAAAATTTAGCAAGCGCTTATATTCTTTGTATATAAACTTATTACGCGTAAACTGCATTTGGCAAATCTGGATGTGTATGAGTGAATGAATATAGTATCCATTACCAACTTTTGAGTGCCTTGAAGCCACTATTTCTTTATCGCTTCCAACTACTTATTTAATTCATCATTCGATACCACGATCAATGACTTTAGAATCTTCGGTGCTCGAGAATGAATGAAGACACAGCGAAAAATAATTATTTACGAAACATTTTAGCAATTATATATCTAATATCACCTTTAAACAACCCGTATGACGATAGTAAAAAAGTTTTAACTCGTCCTAGCATAGTCCTACCCTTATTGCTGAACCTTTCGAGTTCTTTCGATTCTTTTTCGAGGAACTGCTCCCGAAACATCTTTATATAGCATTGAAATATGGGATTTGGCAGCTCAATCTCTAGTTGCTGATGTAGCTTTTCAAATTCATACCATTTCGTTTAATGCTTCCCCAAGATCAAAGTAATAACGAAGGACTACTTGCGTTGTCTTTTTAAGATGGCATGATACAATACATCAATACTATTACATACTATTAAATATTATCTACACTTATCCATTTAAAATGAAAATTTCGTGCTTGTATGATCTGAGGTTGATTCTGATTATTAGCATTGTGCCATAGATATGTCTTTAATTTACTTACTTCAGTAATTAGGGATGTTTCGTAATTATTATAGGAAAAAATTAGGTTTTTTTTTGTCATGTAACAATATAGACGAGGCCTATCAAGTGGCTTTAGCCAGTTTCACTAGAACATGTGTATGTAAAAAATAATAAATATGTTTATTTAACATATAAGCTATACAATGTTGTTCGAGTTTCTCCATTAATGTTCAGCCCGTCTATTATCCAAGGAAAAATTATCATTTGAAAATTTATAACTGCATCATTCTTGAGTTTAAAATTTGAAGTATACGAACAAATGAGTCCGTGCACATGTAAATTATTTCTGGTTTCATGATCCACTGAATCTCCACAATTATAACATGGATAATTCCTCTGATTCGGAAATGAATACTATTCCTCGTAAAATTTTATCCGTTCATGAACACGTGTAGCTCACGAGCAAAAGCTCTCCCCAATTTGTCTTTCTAATATACAGTATGAACAAATTCATTTTTCGTAAATAGGACTACTTTAGTGAAGCTGGCTTAAGCCATGATTAATGGTTTGCTCAATTCAGGTAATTCTTTGCTAGAAAGGGTCTAGGGGCGTATCCCACTTGACCCTAGTAGCTAATTTATCTGTTTCAGACTTTGATCAAAATATATTTGAGACAATGAGAATTTATCGTTTACGTTCATAACTTTGTGAGAATCGTCCACATGATCAATATCGTGAACAAGCATAAATGTGTTGGCAGTGTTGCGATTATGTCGTCCAATTTGTCGAAACAATGATCGCTATGCTCTGAGATATAAAATTTTGAGAATATAAATTTATTAATGTAATTCACTTATTATTAACTAGCCTGATGCCCGCGTTTCACGCGAGTCTGCTAACCATGAGTGCATTTGATGCAATATCTGATAACTTTGTTAATTTAGTTGGCTGAAATTTTTTTTGTAGCTGTTGAATTTTTTACGGATTGCAGATTTTTTGACTCATGTTGTGATGATGATGATGATGTAGAAGACCAGGGCATTTCCTTGGTAGATTTTGATATAAAATTTGATTGTTAATACAAATAAAATTAAAATTATGTAATTCTAAATAATAAAACTTTCCTTCAATTGATGTTAAAGCATCTGAAAAAAAAATGGAAGTTCCACGTTTTAACATTGTAGTCTGATTTTAAGCAGCTTCCATTTGAATGGAATAATGTGATTGGAATCTCGGTTTATCTTTAGCCATATAGTCTGAGATGATACTTTCAAATTGTGTACAAAGATTTGTAAAAAATACTGAATCTGATACCAAAGCTTACCTAACAGGCTACAACGTTTATATGATGGGTTAGTAAATCTTCAGGTTTGATTAGGTAAAATGGTGGCAAAGGTTAAAATTAACTGGGTCTACATGTAATATAAATATAATGTGAAATTTAATTTTAAAACAAATAAATGTATTTAAAAAATTTATTTCTTACATCAATTCGATTATCAACAGGTCCAATGCCAAATTTTGAATTTTCAATAGATAAAGAATTGTCCTTATTCCAATTTTAATACATATCATGGTTTTTCCTTCATCAAGAGGGTAAAACACTATAATATTAAATATTTCAATTGAGTGGAACTTCAAGTCTTGTATATTCAGTGACTATTCCTATGAAGAATTCGCCTCCCTATTTTCCGAAATATTAAGAATTGTTGAGAGCTGTGCAGGAATTAGAAATTAAAAATTAAAGCGCTAAAAATTTTCTTTTTAAAGAAAAAGTATGTTTTTTTTATAAAGAAAAGGCATATTTTATTTTTAAAGAAAAAAAAAATATTTTTGATTTTTTTTTTAAAAAAAAAAGGATTTTTTTTTGTCGTGTAAGAAATCCAAAATTTTTTTTTAAAAATGTCCGATTCCTAAAAAAAAAATGATTTCTCATGTGAAAGATTTCATTAGCACGATTGATTTTTTATATTGTATTTTTTTATATTACAAATTACTGATCCGTCACAGAAAGAAGTTAAAGGAAGAATTTGTGGAGACAAATTTTGCTCGCGGGAGAAGGTTTGTAGTACCAAATTCATGCGAAACTTCACCATCACCAGCTTCACCATCATCATCGCCAATACCTTTACTTAGATAGAATTAAATTGACCATTATAAATAAATATAACCAATTTTGGTGTAAAATTATGTATATTAATTTAATCATATTAAATAAAAAAATTCTTGAAATTAGTGTTTTGGGCGAAACTAGTCTCGATATTCTAATTAAGTTCATTAAAAAATAAATGATATTATTCCCATCTGACAAATTTGGTATCATTAATAGATCAACAAAATTAAACGCATTCGAAAGTTTAAAATTTAAATATTATTCAATGTATTAAAAATCAAATAAATTGTGAAATACTACTTATTTATTAGTATTAAGCATAGAAATTAAATCAACACAAAAATTATATTTGCAATAATTTCGTCGTCAAATACTGCGCCTAAAATTAATTTTTGGTGTACCCAATGGGGCTTGATCATCAACAATTACATGTCCTATCTATCTACGATAAGAAGAGTTTGAGGAAAGAGCGCTAAGAAATGTTTAAGTACTTTATAAATAAAAATTTAAAAATGTCGAGAGAATGTCTCCACGCAACTTGACTAATAATATGGATAAAAGTTTTTACTATACGACAAATATAACTCAGTATGTGAAGATATATGTAGTACACTAGGTTCAAGTAAAAAGTTTATGTAGATAATTATAAGGAGACTATGTATAGAGTATAGAAAACGATATAGAAAGAATGAGAAAGCAAATTCAACCTTCGTCACTGGCTGCGGGAGGCGCAACAAACTCCAAAACTGCATGAGAATGATGACAAATTTCATATCAACACGGAAAAATCTGTTGGAAATATTATTCTATGATTTTCCAGCAAGATGGCCAGTCGAGAAAATTGCACTCGGTTTGAAACATTTTGATTTATTGAATTAAAAACAACACAAATATAAATCAGTCAAAGCGACTATGCATTTAAAGAAATGTAATATAGAGAAGAAGTGGACATGAACTGTTCAATTTAAATTTGAAGGTAGACAGTAAAACGTATTATATCGGCAAAAATTCGAGAGTGATACAAATGGGTCGTTTATAAATAAGTACCTGATGTTGACAAGAAACTGATAGAAATGGGATTGATGAAAAAATATGGTTGTTTGATTTTTTCTTCTCGAAACTTACATATATAAAGGGTAAGATGGATAATTTAGAGACGAGAAAGGTTTGAGTAAGGCGATTGCGGATTCAATAAAAAAAGGAAGGATCTGATGGAGTTTGGATAATTTCATCAAGAAAAAGTAAAGAATTTTAATAACTTTATTAATAGGGAAAAAATAAAACTGGAAAAAATAGAAATATTGGAAGAGCTTACCAAAGATGCAGTGTTTGACACGGTGATTAATCATCGGATCATAAAAAATTCTCGCTAGTAAATTATTTTACTATTATATATTAATTTCAGTGCGTAAAATGGTTTGAATATAATTGAGATTTATAATATACAATACCCCACCTTTTCGCACTCTTTTTCTCAATTTAAAACATTATGAATAATGAAAAATAACTTAAATATTTCGAATGAAAGTCAAAGTATTGGTCCCTCGTTGACTTTGACGGGTGGGCATTAAATAGCATCGAACATTATCAAAAGTATATTGGTCGTCGTACCTTTTACAGGCACCTAAGTGAAATTTTATAAAAGTCAAATTCAAAACGAAAAATAAAGAAAGCAAGGGAGCTAGATCAAAAAAAGTAAGTATTTTTATTGGTGTAAGTTTTTCCATTGGATCTACTGATTCTCAGTTATTTACACTGGGCCAAACACGCAATTAAATTAAGATTGGGCTGGTGAAATATTTAAATTGTATTTTATGATTATAATTTTTTTTAAAGAAATCAACTTATTGACAGGAATTATAGTGAATAATATCCTTTTTTTCTCTTTGCTAAAGCTATATGATCTAGATGATTGGAAATAATTAATGTATTGATGGTTGATTTTATTTGAATAAGATTTGATGGAGATTTTGCGTCATGATTTTAATAGAAGACGACATGAATTTACTAACAATTTATTGTATATAAATAATTTTGACAAGAAATTTGTTTTTTTAACTTATTATAAATACTATTTTTTATTAATACATTTTTCCTTATTGTTCCGTCATCATTTTCTATATAATATATATTATTACCTTAAAAAATGGATTTTCCCGGACATAGATGAACTTATTAGAGACAAGCAAATCTATATACGTGGTTATGTGGAAAGCTACATTTAATTACAAACTCAAATTCAAAACGCCAATATTATCAGTTATAATAAATAAATAATTTATATATATTATATCAAACTAAGATGACTGAAAACGTGAATATAACGAGTAATAATAATTGGTGTATTGTGCGGTTGTACTTTGCATAGTACTATAGTGTCCTGAGCGTAGCGAAGGACAATTAATTTAAATTAAAAGTTTAAATTTTTCTTTCTTCCGTAAAACAAAAAATCATTTGTTCCAGTCGTGAAAAATGCATCTTAACTTTGTAACATTAAAAAGTCTATAGTGAGAATAATAGACAATAGACAACACAAATCCCTTACGTATGTATGCATGAATTTGTATCAGATTCGGCAAAACCATCTGTTCATTTATTTTATACAAAAAACTTTTTTTTTTTAAAAAAATAATTTTATTTGCTCCCATTTACTTAAATAATGGTTTCAGTCAATAATTTTGTATATATCCAAATATGCGTATTACTATACAGTATTAGATAACTTTTTAATGCAAAAAATATTTAGACTTACGAAACGAAAAAATGGAGTGACTACTTGATTTTGGATTTTTTAAATATTATTTTATTTTGATTAAGAAAGAATATAGACTTTATGTATTGTGAAAGAATTGGGAAATCTTTTTTTTTTTTAAAAAAAAAAACTTTATTGTTTATATAATAATAAATTTTATTTCCTATAATCAAAAAAAAAAATGTATAATCTATCATAATTGAGTGATAATAATATGAATGAAAAAATACATAATTGATAATAAATTAAAAACAAAAGGAAAAATATGATTAATTGGATTGATTGTAATTAATGCGGTTTACAGGATAATTTCTTTTAACATTTTCCTTATTTTGTGACTAAATATTTATTGGAGAAGATTTATATTAGAAAAAAAAAATTATCAAATAATATATATATATTTTTGAAATATCTTACTTGTCGTGTTTTGGTCGTGTTCGGCATTTTTCTTTTGGACCTTTTTCTTTTTTCCTTCTGATCGTTATCTTTATGATTTCTTCGTGTTGCGTGTTTATGATTATCATTATCTGAAATTCTACTATCGTTTTTCTCTTTTTCTATATCTTTTTTTCGATTTCTTATTTCAATATCTTCTAATAACTTGTCTATTTGAAATATTGCTTTATTGATTCTCTCCTCAGTCGAAATATTTTCATCTCTATCTTCATTATCTTTATGATTAATTTTAATTTCAATTTGTTGAGGACTTATTTTTGTATTAATGTAAATGTGGGTACCAGTCCCTTTCTCAATGGGTTTTAGGTTACGTCCATTACGACCAATTAATTTACCAATTTCAACATGGTCAAAAATTTCAATAGTGGTCAAAACAGTTGAGTATCTGATGGAATCTTGCATTTGCTTTTCCATTTTTATGAAGAATTTAAAGATGATTTATGTATTTTTTTTTTTTAAAAAAAAAAGGGGGGGGGAAGAGAAATATATGATTTTTTTAATTTTTTTTTCTTTTTTTTTTTTGAAAAATGAGAACTAAAAAAAATAGAGAGTATTTATAATTTAGCAATTATTATATCGCAAATTGCAACAAAAACACGTTCCATTAACATAAAACTAACAAAAGTTTTTATATTATTATTATCTTTAACAAAACCATTTTTTTTTAATTAACAAAGACAATGGTTTTTGATGACGAAACATGAAAAAACGATTTTCCCAATAACTATTTTTAAAACATGTTTATCATGTTTTTATTATAAAAGGTAAATTATTCTCTTTTAAACATGAAAAAATCGTCATTGTTATAAAGATTTTCGTGCGATAATATAACTTGATGGTCAAGACTATCACAAAAAAGGGATAGCTGGATACTTTTGTTCGGATCATCAGGTCTTGCGCCATGACAATTACAAATGCTTTTGTTATCGATTATCAATCCCTATCTCGTACTACGTTATTAACTATCGACTATTCTATAAAAAATTAATAATACTGCATTATTACCGTATATAGCGGGCCACAGTACCCCGGGTATCTTGCAAAAATCGGGGGTTTGACCCTGTACCCCCGGGTACTAAACAAAGCCTAAAAATTCCGTTTTTTGCGAATATCTCACGATCTACCGGTCCAATTTGAACGATCTTTTTTTTATTTTGAAGAGCTCAATGAGTGCTACCAAACAAAAAAACGATCGCTCAAATCTGATCACTGGATCACGAGATAATTGTAAAATATCCCCCCCGGGTACTATACAATTCTATGAAATTTTTCAAGGGGGGTACTATGCATAGGGGGGGTACTATGGCCCGCGATATACGGTAATATCGACTACTATAAAAAATTAATAATTAAAGTGTCAATTATTATAAATATTTGTTTACAAGAATTAATTAGTCATGTAATTTATTTTCGTTACTTTCAAAAAGACATTTATTCATATCTTTTTTTTTTTTCTTTTCTTCCATAAATATCATAAAATTATCTATCTTTTATTAATTTTATTTAAATTAAAATTATCTTGCAAGTTCAATCTCATATTGATTTTATTACAGTTCTCTATCTCGGCAATGGCCCTTAGTAATTTTTTTTAAAAAAAGGAATTTATTATTTCTAATTCTGGATTTTTAGTTATAATAGTTACTATTTCTAAATAATTTTATATTTTTATTGACGCTCTTCATAATAATTAGACAACAAAGACATATACTTATTATACTTAATAGATTTTTAATATTATAAAAACTACTGTAAATTTTTAATAGGAAATACACAATATATGTTCTAATTAATTTCGATAAATAAAATTAGGTACTGTATATATCATAAGTGTATCATATCATCATTCCTTATACTGTATCTATATAATAAAAATAAAAATAATAATAAATACTACAAAATTCTTTCATTACTAAATGTATGAAAGTTGTACGAATTTAATAGTTTTTTTACCTATCTGAGAGTTGTTACCACCAAATGCACCAATGTTGATGTGAGCGTCATCTTGTGAACACAATTTGTGGCAAGACCGGTGATCCAGACAAGCTATCACTTTTTTGTGACTATCAGTTATATAATTAAACGCGAAAATCCTTATAATGTTGATTTTTTTTCTTTTCATTCTTAAAAGAGTACAATTACCTTTTATAATAAAAGATGATTTAAAAATAGATTTTTTTTTTTCATGGATTGTCTTTGTTAATTAAAAAAAAATGGTTTTGTTAAAAATAATGACAATATAAAATTTTGTTGGTTTTATATTAATAAAATGTTTTTTACGATGTGTTTTTGTTTATAATTTTGCATAACTGCTAAATTATATAAATACTTCCCCTTTTTGAGTTCGCATTTTTCAAAAAATTCATCAGAAAAAAAAATCATACATATTTTTTTCCTCCTTTATTTTTAATAATAAAAAAAAAATACAACAATATATCATCTTTAAATTCTTCATAAAAATTGAAACAAAAATGCAAAATTCCATTAGATTCTTAACTGTTTTGACTATTATTGAAATTTCTGACCATGTTGAAATTGGTAAATTAATTGGTCGTAATGGACGTTACCTAAAACCCATTGAGAAAGGGACTGGTACACACATTTATATTAATACAAAAATAAGTCCTCGACAAATTGAAATTAAAATAAATAATAAAGATAATGAAGATAGAGATGAAAATATTTCGACTGAGGAGAGAATCAATAAAGCAATATGTCAAATAGACAAGTTATTAGAAGATATTGAAATAAGAAATCGAAAAAAAGATATAGAAAAAGAGAAAAACGATAGTAGAATTTCAGATAATGATAATCATCAACACGCAACACCTAGAAATCATAAAGATAACGATCAGAAGGAAAAAAGGAAAAGGTTCAAAAGAAAAATGCCGCAAACGACCAAAACACGACAGGTAAGATATTTCAAAAATATATGAATTTGTTAATATTTTATTTGATAATTTTCTTTAAATATTTTTCATCTTCTCTGATAAATATTTTAGCCACGAAATAAAGAAAACATTTAGGAGAATTGATCCTGCGAATCACACGAATGACACGAATTACAATCAATCTAATTAATCCATTTTTTCTTTTTTTCATTTAATTTTATTTATTATTAATAATTATATATTTTTGAATAAAATTAATTGTACAACAAAAAATTTTTTTTTCTTGTAAACAGAATTATTTTTTATTTTAATAAAGAGTTCCCAAATTCTTTACGAAATAAAATAAAAGCCGGTCTCTACATTTTTTTAAAAAAATTTTATGTTACAAAGTTCTAAATTTTATTTGACCGGTCTTACTTTTTAAGTTCATCTATTTAAATAGGCTGCTTCCAATGGATAACTTTATTTCCCTCTCCAATTTTCTAATGAAACTACTTGTCCAGTTACTCCTCAAGGTAACATCTATTAAAATTTATATTGCAAGAAATCAATTAAATAATTAAGTGAAAAAATATTTCTCAATCTAAGATTCGTTTCTTCAGCTAATAATGTACATAATGAATAAGTCGAAAGTTGAAACTTCACCGACGAAGATTTATTTACCAGAAAATTTCACAAACCATTTTTAAAGAGGAGCGGTTGATTTTATAATAAATACAAGAAATTGAACAAAAAAACATAAAAGAGACTATAAAAAGAAGTCTAGAATTTTTATAGACGATACAATCGATATACTGTATACACTTTCGTTGTTATTATTTATAATAATATTCTATTTCTATTTTATAATTAGTTATGCCTATTTAATATTTAAGATTATATTTATATTTAAGATAGTGCTTTAGGTTTTATATTTATGATATAGTAATAAGGAATATTATAACTCAATATAGATAAGTTTTTATCAATGAAAAAAATTCATTTTAAAGACTTTTTTTTTAGTGCTATTTTGAAGTACCGTATCCCATTATCTTTACTATTAATAAAAGAATTTAACATTAAAAAATAATTTTGTTTTATCAATTATCTACTTAAAATAAGAAAATAAGCACCTTATTATAGGAAAATCAAAGAAGCAAAATAAAAAAATTCTAACTTACTTTGAAGGACATTTCTGATTTTTTACAAACGTCTCACAATAATGGAATAGGTAGTATGATGTTTTAATAAACGTAATTATTGAAAGAAAATATCAATCATTTAAAAAGTATATTTTAAATTCTCTTTTTGTTTTCCTAAATAATTCAGGTTATCGTTAAATTTTTTTGGACAAACCAAGCTTCCTCATTTTAAATGCTTTGCTCTTTTTCTGTAACAAGTAATAAGAAAATACTACGAACTGTATAAAGACATTATTATATTATGATAACGTAATTAGTATATGCTAAATTGACCTTTAAAACAACATAATTAAATTTTAATAAGGTCGGTACGAATAGATATGATGTTAGACTAAACTATAATTATATGCCTGTATCGATAAAAAACAAAAAAAAAACTAATAACTATAAAAAAAAAAAATAAAAAAATTACAGAAACTAAAAACTATAAATAATATAGCCCATCCTTCCGGAAAAGTCTCGTGGTTGCAACTTACGATAAAAACTCTTTTCCATTAGATCTCAGGATCTGCAAGTAGGTGTAGTGGAAAATCTATTTGTCACACCCACCCATTTGGTGTCACAAGTGTCACCATAATCGTATCTTATGCCACGTAGCCACGCCTCCGCCCGCAGTCGCCTTCAAAGTTCGAAAATTATCAGCCTTTTTTTCATATGCCCACCCTCTTCATAAAAAAATTTGCATTTTGCAAAGAGCACTATTGTACTGGCGCTTGATACTCTTAAAAGAAATGTAAAAGTGAAAAAAAGACAAGTATTAGTTTTAACTTGACTCTTATAGCTAATGATCAACAAGAAAGTTGTATTGTGATACCATCAACATTCGGACGCTCTAACGGTTCCTGTTGCCCAATTAAATATATCTGGCTGAAAATTTGTGCATAGATAATATTACACAAACAACTATATATACTCGAATAAAAAAGAATTCCAATTAAATTTTAACTTCTCTTGTACTTGTTTGTAAAAGTATGTCCTGGACTTTCTTTTTCGGAAATTCTCAAAGTAAGGATAAAAGTAAAAGCATATAACATGAATATTGATATCTAATACAAATGGAAATTGCTCTAAAATTTTTTTCAAACCAAATTTGCAATATAATGGAACTAGTTTCAAAAATTGAGAAAGATAAAGAAGATGAAGGTAAGAAAATTATTTAACAGCTTGTAAATTATAAACATATAACTTAAAATTTTTTAAACTATTTCTAAAAATTATTTGACTATATTAGCTCGTATATTAGCTCGTAAGTAATAGGTTATCTTATAATCGGAATGATAATTAAATTACTTATTTCTATAATTTTATATAACCAAATAATTTATTTTATTATTATAGTAGGTAAGTCAATAGCTATTTTTTTTATTGTATTTTACATGATATTAAATAACTAAATTTTCTATTGACATAATTGTTTAATGATTACTAATATTATAGAAAGTAAGTATTTAATTTTATATTAATTTAGAAGTATTTATAATTTACTAATAATATTATTTATTTAAATAGATTGTAAGTTACTGTATACACTTAATTTTTATATACAATTATAATAGTTTATCTAATTGATTATAATCACTTTACTTTATATTTATTTATTAATTAATAATGCTACAGGGTGTAAGTTATTTGTTTAATCTATTATATTTATACAATATTTACATATAATTTAAACAAACTAAATTCTTTATTTAAAAAATTATTCAAATATTTTAGATCGTAAGTAATTTATTATAATTATATAATATTTATAAATAATTTAAACTAACTAAATTCTTTATTTAAAAAATTATTTATTTAATAATATAGGGGGTATGCTATTTAATTCAATTATATTTATATTTATATGATATTTATATATAATTTAAACTAACTAAATTCTTTATTTAAAACATTATTTATTTAATAATATAGGGGGTATGCTATTCAATTATATTTATATTTATGATATTTACATATAATTTAAACTAACTAAATTCTTTATTTAAAAAATTATTCAAATATTTTAGAATGTAAGTAATTTATTATATTTATATAATATTTACATATAATTTAAACCAACTAAGTTCTTTATTTAAAAAATTATTCAAATAATTTAGATCGTAAGTAATTTATTATATTTATATAATATTTACATATAATTTAAAATAACTAAATTCTTTATTTAACAATTATTCAAATATTTTAGAATGCAAGTAATTTATTATATTTATATAATATTTACATATAATTTAAACTAACTAAATTCTTTATTTAAAAAATTATTCAAATGTTTTAGAAAGTAAGTAATTTATTAAATTTATATAATATTTACATATAATTTAAACTAATTACATTATTTAAAAAAATCACCCAAAATATTTTAGCCTGTAAGTATTGCATTTTTTAATTATAATAATCCTATATTTTTATGTTTAGTTTATCATAATTATATAATATTTACTCATAATAAAAAAACTTTTAGTTGGTAAGTCATAAGTAATTATGTACTATTTATTTATAATTTAATTAATTAATTATTTATTATATTAAAATCTTATAATTTTATTTAGAGTAAGTATAATTAATATTGTTTAAATATTATTTATTTAAATTTTAATATTTATATATTTCATTTTTATATTCAAAGATTTGGTACTAGTGGAAGTAAAATCGTGAATCAATTTATTTCTAAAAACAAGTTAAAATGGTTTCCTTATTATGAATTTAAAAATATTGAAAATTTTGATAAAGGAGGATTTGGTACTTTATATAAAGCTACATATAAAAATATTGAAGTAATTCTTAAATATTTTGATTATCTTAATAATTCAGATGAAAGTTTAAATGAATTTTTAAATGAAGTATGATTAAATATTAATTTTTTTTAATATTATAATTTATAATACTATCTTACTAATAAATATTATTTTTTATAGTGGAAAATTGTTTATTCAAATAATATTATTAAATTATACGGATTTACAAAAGATCCATATACTTTGAATTATGTATTAATAATGGAGTATACTAATAAGGGTAGTTTAAAAAGATGTTTAAAAGAAATAACAAAAAATTGGAAACAAAAATTATTTTATTTGTATCAAATTATTAACGGTCTTAATGATATTCATGAAAAAGATCTTATTCATTATAACTTACATAATGGTAATATTTTATGTAACAAATATAATGAAAATATATATGGAATTTTTATTAGTGATTATTTAGGATTATATCGACTTGCAAAATCTTTTTTAAAGAAAATAATATCTATGGAGTTTTACCATTTATAGCACCTGAAATTTTAAGAGGTCAACCTTACACTCAAGCTAGTGATATATATAGTTTTTCTATAATTATGTGGGAATTTACATCTGAAATTCACCCATTTAATGATAAAGCACATGATCTTCAACTTGCTTTAAGTATTTATAAAGGTGAACGTCCTGAAATTATTGAAAATACTCCACTATGTTATGTAGATCTAATGAAAAAATGCTGGGATGAAGATCCGTTAAAAAGGCCATCTTCTAAAGAAGTTTTAAATATTATTACAGATTGGATTTTTTGTCCTTCAAATAAGAAAATTAAAGATATTAATGAAGAATTAAAAAGCAATATTATGGAATTTATAAATGCACCAATTGAGCATAATAACTATATTGTGAAATCTCATCCAAAAGCATGCTATACAAGTCATTTACTTGATTTTACTAGTGAAGAATTAAATGGAATTCTAGAAGGTTTACAAGGATTCCTTAAATTAAATCAAAAATATAAAAGTTCTAAAATCGAATTACAAAATATTCAAATGGAATTAGTTAATTTACAACAAAATTCAACTTTACAAAATACCCAAATTGCAAACCTGCAAAATGAAAAGCAAGCTTTAGATGGTAAGCTGACTGAACAGTTAAAACAAATCAGTCAGTTAAATCAAGAAAAAAATAATTTGCAAGATAAATTAGTCCAAACAGAAACCATTATTCAAGAATTAAAATCTCAGCAAAATCAATTTAAAAATCAATTAATTCAATTAGAAGAAGAAAATTTTAAATTAGAAAAGATTGCTGAAGCTTATTATCAAAGTTCTCAAAATGAGTTAGTTAATTTACAACAAAGAAGTTCTAAATATAAAAATCAATTAATTCAAACAGAAGAAGAAAATCTTAAATTAGAAAAGATTGCTGAAACTTATTATCAAAGTTCTCAAAATGAGTTAGTTAATTTACAACAAAGAAATTCTCAATTTAAATATCAATTAATTCAAACAGAAGAAGAAAATCTTAAATTAGAAAAGATTGCTGAAACTTATTATCAAAGTTCTCAAAATGAGTTAGTTAATTTACAACAAAGAAATTCTCAATTTAAAAATCAATTAATTCAAACAGAAGAAGAAAACATTAAGTTAAAGAATAATTTATTTGATTTACAACAAAGGAATTTTAAATTTGAACAAAATAATAATCAAAATCTGAGGCTTAATTTAGCTAAACAGATTAAAAAATTTGCAGAAAAAGAAAATATTTTACAAACCCAAATTATTGACATGCAAAATGAAAAGCAAAGTTTAGCTGGCAATTTAATCAATTTAACTGAACAGTTAGAACAAAATAAACTAATTAACCAGCAAGTTCAAGGTCAAATTAGCCAGTTAAAGCAAGATGAAACTAAATTGCAAGAAAAATTAGCTCAAATAAAAGCTAATATTCAAGAATCAAAATCTTACAAAGAAAGTTTAATTGAGCAAAAAGAGCAATTAGAAAATAGTTTAAATCAGTTTCAAGTTAATTATGAACAAATAGAACAAGGAAGAATCAGGTTGCAAAATATGGTGAGTGATTTTTTACAGGATCAAAAGCTTACTACTGAATTGAAAGCCAAGTTAGAAAAAGAAATTGCTCAATTGGAACAAAATTTAATCATTGAAGAACAAATCAAAATGCAATTAACTCAAGCTTTACAGATTAAAAAAGATAAAATAAATGAATTAGAACAAAGACTGATTAACCTTGATCAAGAGCGTATTAAAAAGCTACAAGATAAAAGAAAAGAATTGAGTGAAATTGAAAAGGAATTATTAAATAAATTAACTAGAGGAAAAAATACTAAGGAAATCCATAAAGAAAAAGAAGCTAAACAAAAGGAGATGAATGAACTCCAACAAGAATTATCAAGAACATCAGCTTCTTATAATGCCAATAGAAAAAACCAGGTTCTCAATCAAGTCAATGATTTTCTGAAAGTTAAGGGTGATTTCCTAACTTTGCGAGATGAAGCTATTAAAAAACTACAAAATTGCTGTAATCATCTAGAAAGTTCTATTAATAAGGAAAAATATACTATAGGTTCTATCAGAGATATGAAAATTTCTAAATTGATTGACAAATATACTAGAGAATTTCAAAGTATTCTTATAAAATATAATAATGGATTATTAGAGTTGAACACAAATTATTATTCCTTAAAGAAAATTGTTCAGGAAAATAAAGAGTTGGAAATTAGCCTTATGATTGAGGATATTTTTAAGTTGAATTCTTTTAATCTTGATAAATACAAAATTTTTAAATTTGCTACTAATTCTCAGGAAGGAATCAGAATTCGATTAAATTCTAATATAATGACAGAAGATATAAATTCATTAAGAAAAAATTTGAATGAATTGAAATTAGAATTAGACCAAGAAAAAAAAGAATTAAAAAATTTAGCAACAGTTTAGATTTAACCATATTGATGGATTATAGTACAGTTCATAAATAGCTATTGATTCATCATTGAAGTGAAAATAAGTATTGTATTTAACAAAATATATGAACTGAATATACATTCTAAAATTTATTGAACATTATCTGTTATAGCATAGTTCTAGGAATTTTGAGATTTTTTATTAAATTATAACTATACAGTATTTTTATATTTTTTTTGTTTTGTTTATCAAAAGGTTTCAATAAAGGATCATTAAGCGAGTAAACATTTCAATAAATTTTTAAAAACCCATCTCTTTCGTCCCTATAATTGATTATTCTAAACTAAATAGACTTGTCTCTTAGTACTCATGGTATAACTATGTACACAGAGAAACTATTATTATTACTCACAAAATCAAATACCTTAAGATAACCTCAACCAAGTTATCCTTAATTCTACATTGATTCAATTTGTTCTAGTTGAAGTAAACGAAAATATATAACAAAATTCAATCATACTAGAGAATAGTTAAGATATGAGGCTAAAGTAAGCCAGGTTATGGTATGTTAAGAAATTGGCTATGCATTACAGTATTAGAGTAAGTTAATTCATTGCAAGCAAAAATTCTTTGATGTTATTCTATTGAATTGTATTGGTATTAATAAAATTTGTACTTTTATTGTATCCTCTTTGTGGGAAATCTATTTAATTTGTTCAAATTATTATACTCATCATCGAAGATTTGGGATATTTTTGGGGATATTGATAGTGAGGTCCCTAGTGTTCATACAATAGAATGATGCGTTGGTAATTAACTATATATTACGAGTTACTTATTAGTCATTTTATAATTGATTGATATAATAAAGAAAACTCACAATATATGCACACATTTAGTACATTTGGTACATTGAAATAAATTACGTCATACATTTATAGTTTTACTAACTCTTTTACTTCTCTTTCTTTCTTACTTTTAATAAAATAATTATGAAAATAATATGAAATTTAAAATTATTTATAATAAATTTTATTTTATTTTTTTTTTAAAAAAACAATGCATAATCTATGTTTAAAAGTTATTGTTTTTAATGTCTTATAAAGAATTCATATTAACATACCTGACAATATACTATACGTTTTCAATCAGTCAGAATGATAAGAATTACTAATGAATACCATTATTTTATGTTAGCTTTTTAAAGCATTTTAAAAGTAGGTACAAAAGTAGTGGGTTGACACTGGAGATATATGCAATTTTACGAGAGGAAAAGTTTTTCTAACCTCAAGACGATACATTTTTGCGTAAAATGTAAATAAATTGAATTTTTACTAATAAAAGAAGTAAATAATTGTGTAATAAATAATATTTGATTATTTCCACTAGTTAATAATATATTTTTGTATTTACAACTCTCTTTAAACTTTATTTGTTGGCTTTAATATTATTTTGGTCTCTACATATTACTAAATTTATTTTTTTTAGGCGTTATTTTTTTCCCTTCTTTTATTATGAATCTAAGATGCAGATTGTGTTTAAATTATTGTGTTATTTATTATATATATATATTTTATATTTTTATAATGATTTATATTATTTTTTCATTCAAATAATCTGATAATGATAAAAATATGTACTTTATTTAATTTTCATTTACGGTTACTTGCCTTTATTTTAGATTATATTTTTATTCATGATCGGGTGAGTTTTTATACTTTCATTTTTTTTTATTTTAATTTCATCTCCATTCCCATTTTCATTTCTTACTTTTATTATAAACTACGTTCAAATTATTGAATTCAGTTGGCATTTCAACAGATGTAATTTTTAATTTTTTTTATTCGTAATCGAACCTTAATTTTTTATTTATTTTGATTTCGTCTCATTTCTTACTTTGTTTATCTTTATATTTTCATTCAAACGTCTCAAAAAAAACTTAAAATTTCTGAAGTATTCTTAATAAAAAATAAACTACTCCCAACCATAAAATTCATGTATAAAATCCAAGAACAAATGTCCTTAAGTAAAGTTCTGATGCGTTTCTAAAATATTCCTAACAATAAAAAAAATTAGTTAAGTAAAATAACACTCCTTGCCCATAAAACTTATACCTGAATCACATAGATGTAAATTGTTAAATTATCGTATAACACCTACAAATTTCACGATAACGTTATTTTTAGGTTAATGAGTTACAGGATTTATACTTCGAGTCAATACATCACCGGGAATAGATTCAATTCTTTGGAATATTTTACTATTAGAACTAACTTTACAGAAACTTCAAGATCTTAGCGATGGCTCAATGCGCAGTAACTGCCGTGACCACATTATGTAATCGTAAAGAAATTTCAAATATAAACGATTACAATTAATTTAATGAATTATGTAATACTATTCGCTTTGTATAAAGTAAAAGGAATGGAAGAAATTCTTGGTGGATACATGCTAATATGAGAATCTTCATGAACAGTTATATTTTTTTTTTAAAATAAGAATACTAAAGATACAATTATGTTTAATATAGAAAAAGTTGATTGTGCATTGAATTATATTCGTCAACATGGTATTGCTTCTAGTGATTCTACAGATTATTGTAATATTCTTTATAAAAAAGTTGTTCTGTTAAATGAGAATTAATAAAATTCTTATACTTTTATGATAGTTTAATTGCGAACAGTATTTCATTACAAATAAAAAGAAATTAGAATTGATTGTGTACCGAATCTAAGTTTAATGACGTGATAATTTGCGGTATTCGACAATGTTTTGCGCAAAATTTTGTTTGCATGATTGGTTATCATTTTAAAAATTTGAAAATTTTCTGATTATTAAATATTCTATTATTTTTAATTAGTTTGAATGTTTAATCCTTTCATTTCATTATCATAGCCCAAAAATTTCTAAACTATTCCCCTTATCTAATCTTTATATTAAATCAAGAAAATCTTTTTAGTAATAAATAATTAAAAAAAATAGATCAGTATTTATTTAGTAATTAGTGAAACGTTAAAACAAGTTGTAGGTGACGCAATGCACGTTAATATTTAAATTAAACAATTATGGATTTTGTTAAACTTTATTCTTTTTTCTTTAAAAATAAAAAAATGACTACTCAATTTTTTTCGAAATTAAGTCAAAATTATATTGAATTATTAAAAGATGATGAATATTATGATATTACAATTGAAGTTGGTGAGGATCCTAACGTAAAAATATTTCGTGCTCATATGAATATTTTGTGTTACCGTTCTCCATATTTACGACGAATTTCAGCTTCAAATAAAAAGAACAACGATAATATATTAACTCATATTAAATTACCAAATATTTCATCAGAAATATTTCAAAATATTTTAGAGTAAGTAAATTTAATATGAATTATGGTTGATAATATGTTATTTTTCTAATATTTATTAAATTTTTGTTATATTAGATATATTTATGGTGGTATTCTTTCTTTGAATGAACATGACACTCCAGATTTTCTTAAAATTTTGGCCGCCGCAGATGAACTTCATCTTCAAGAATTAGTTAATTATTTACAAAAATTTTTAATTGAAAATAAGTCAGAGTGGATAATGCAAAATTTTGGATTTACTCAACAAATTATTTCAACATCTAATAATTTATTAGATCTTCAAGAATTTTGTACAAAATTAATGGCTCAAACTCCCGAAAAAATACTTAAATCATTTAATTTTACTTCACTTTCTGAAAAATCTTTAATATCACTTATTAAAAGAGATGATTTACAAATGAAAGAAATCGAGGTTTGGGAACATTTATTAGAATGGGGACTTGCAAAAAATTCAACCCTAATTGCAGATCCCAAAATTTGGTCAGATGACGATCTCAAAAATATGAAAAATACTTTACAACATTGTTTACCTTTAATTAGATTTTTTAGTTTATCATCTAAAGAATTCTTAAAAGTTCGTCCATATGAAAAGCTTTTAAGTAATCAACTCTATGAAGATGTATTAAATTCTCATATGGACCCTGATATTGAACCAACTGATAATATTTTACCTCCTAGAAATATTAAAGTTGAGAGAATTATTGATTCAAAATTTGTTGATTTAGTTCTTGTTTCTGCTGTTTCAAGATGGATTAATAGAACGATTATTATTATTAATGGAAAATTTGATCAATTAAGAGAATTATATTTACCATACAAATTTGAATTATTATTAAGAGGAAGTCGAGATGGATTTACTCCTAAAAAATTTCATCAATTATGTAATGGTAAACTTAATACTGTTACTTTTATCAAAGTAAAAGGATCAGAAGAGATTATTGGTGGATACAACCCTATAACTTGGGAAACTTCTGATAATAAGGGTAAAACTAAAGATAGTTTTATTTTTTCTTTTAAAAATAAAAATATTAAAGATGCAATTTTTAGTAACATACAAGACACAGCAAATTTTGCATTTTGTTATTGTCAAGCTGACGAACCATGTTTTGGCAGAGATCTAATCATGTGTTCCTCTAATGAATCTACAAACTATAATACGATTTGCTATAGAAAGAATTATTATGAAAAAATGATAAGAGATACTGAAGATAACTTTAATATAGAAGATTATGAAGTATTTCAGATTGTAGAAAGATGAATACGGTATTTTTATTTTAGATAATAAGATAAATGAGCAAATTATTGAATTGTTTTTTATTTGGTGCATCACCTTTTCATAAATAAATTTTACTAGTTATTAAATTGCGAAAAATAATTTCTCTAATTTCGTAAGTTTATTTAGAAAAAAATTAAAAATATACTGAAAATTCTGTAGGTTATATAACCGTTACATTTCTCCAAACTTGCTCAACTACGAAAAATTGTTCGTTGTTTTTTACAAATCTCGTAAAATTATTATCAATTCTTGTAGATATTAATTGCTAAAAAATTACGTATTTAACATAACATTGTTTTCAGGATAATGACTGATTTTGATCAGTTCTCTATTTGAAAAGAAAAGTTTAGGCGACTTTAATAATAAACTCAGAAAGAACTAGCAGTAGCCCGTTGCTTCGCATCGGGACCAATGAGTTTGTTTAAATAGAAAAATTTTTAGTATCATAATGTAATATTAAGTAAATTAAAGATGGTTACAGTAGTTTTTTGTTTATAATTAGGAGTTAACAGAAAATAATAAAACAATATGTATTAAATTATATTTATAATATTAGAATAATATAAATTATATTTACAATAATGTAGCTATTTATACTAATGATTTGAAGTTTGTATAGAATGATGAAATTCGGATTAATTAAGGAATTGTGAAAAAATAATTATAAATAAAATTGATTGTTTTTTTTTTGAAATATTTTCGAAAAAACTTTAATATTATGAATATATTACAAATATTTTTAAATTAATTATAAATTTTAAAATTATTTCTTATTATTCATATTACGTCAATCTTAAACTTCTAATCAACCTAGAAAAAATATTTGAACAATTAAATGTATTAGAGAATCTGTTCATTTTATTCATTATTATTCTTTTGATATTCATTTTACTCGATAAATTATTAATTTAACTAAACCATTTGAATTTAAAATCTTTATTCAAAAATCTGGTGATTATTTAAAGAATTTCGGATATGGATTTGGTTATAATAATCTATTACTAAATCAACAATTTCTTCAATTAATTAATTCGTGTTCCGTCTCCGAACCAGTGAAAACTACTAATAAATTTCGGGGAACTGGTCTTACAAATTAATTATCACTTAAAAAAAAATAAATTCGGGGCAAATCAGCTCAAAAGCCATTTAAGTGTTATATAATAATGTTCTGAGTATATTGAATAATAAATTTGCATCGTCAAATATTGATATCACAAGTTTGATCAACATATACTTGCCATTTAAGGTTACGTTGTTATACAAATTGGCGATATTGCCTAAATAGTAACCAGCCAAATTTGTATTGCAACTCGGCTGAAAAATAGTGTAACCAATTGCTTAAAACCTAGGGACCATCAAAAATTTTTACATTGAACGATTAGTTAAAAAATTTTTTCTTTAGCAACGCTGGATTCCGGCCTATAAAAATGCCATAAATTGATATTTTTTTATTAAAATATTATTTATATGCTGGTAAATAATTTATTTAAAGGTTATAAACAAGAAAAAACAAAAATATTTATTTCTATTAAACACAGGTTGTCTAACTTTATCGTACTATATTTTGCTTATATTGAGCGGTGTATCTAGTAATTTTGAATAGTTGATACTTTTGGAATGCCAGTTCTTCTAAACTACTTTCTCTACTAATTTGTAAGTTCATTTCACATTTCCTGATTGCTATATCTATTGCTCTTATCTGAATTTCCCACTAAATTAATTTGCAAAATAATTCCCAAAATGTATTAGTAGATTTCACTGGTTTGGAGACGGATCACGAATTAATTATAAAATATTGTAAAAATACCAATTTTTTTTTTTTGATTTTTATGAATTTGAAAATCAAACTATTTATCCAGCGTTCAATTTAATTGAAAAAATCTTAATCATCTTTTTATCAGCGTCGGTCAATTTTCATACGTTACATTGATTTTTTAAAAAAATAATAATTTGTAAATATTTATATATTTATTATATTATTTATTTCTTTATTTAACGTTAATAATAAAAAAATTTGGAAGAAAAAAAAATTCAAAAAAAATTTGGGGAGAAAGAAAAATAAAGAAAGAAATCGGTTTAAAAAAGGGAAATTTCCGAAAAAAAAGGAATCCGAAAAAAAAATAAGTACCGAAAAAAAATTCTGAAGAAAAAAAAGACAATAATTTGGTTCAAAAAAAAGTGAAAAAAAAAAATAACAATACGGTCTAAAAAAGATCGAAAAAAAAAAAAATAATATAAAAGAATCGGTCTTAAAAAACCGAAACAATAGGATTATTTAATAAAAAATTCAGTTTGGAAAAAAAATTAAACGTAAACGGGAAAAAAACGAGAAAAAACATATTTTAACCGAAATTGGATTAGTCTATTGGAGGATCGAATAGTTTTGGACCATAAATGAGGATGTCACGGGTTTTAATTGGATTTCAAGTTACACAATTATAATTATTTATGCGGAGATGTCAGACAAATTTTTTTAGTTTAATTTTATTCAATATAGACGTAGACTGGGGTGATAACAAGGAAATCCCTGTAAGTTAGCACCATTACAAATAGTGAAATAAACTATACCAAAGGTAACATCCAACCCCCTAACGGAGTTGTCCTAGCTGTTATTAAAAATTAAAGGACCTAATGTCTAGACTATATCGTAGATTAGCTGGAAAAAGAAATAATAAAACTATCTAAATTATAAAAAAACGAAAAAGTAAAAAAAGTTGCAAATATTCACGTGATAAAGTTGCATTTGATTTTTCTGATGACGTAACAATTTTTATTTGGAAAGAATTTACATTGATCTTTAATTTAACCAAATATGAATTGATTGCATTACTAAAAAAGTAAGAGAAAAACTTTATAAATTTACTAATTTTTTTTTTTTTTTACCATATTAATTTCGGTTTTTTTATAATATGTCGACACATTTTTTTTCAAAACTAAGTCAAAATTTTATTGAATTATTGGATAATAATGAATATTACGACATTACAGTTGAAGTTGGCAAAGATTCTAATGTGAAAATATTTCGTTCACACAAGAGTATTTTGTTTTCTCGTTCTCCATACTTACAACGAGTTTTGGATTCTAATAAGAAGCAGAATAAAGACAATGTTTTAACCAATATCAAGTTACCGAATATATCACCAAAAGTTTTTCAAATTATTTTAAGGTAAACTTAATAAATATTAGAGGTAGTAATTTCAACGTGTATTACTTATTATATATTGAGATAATTAATATTTTAATATAGGTATATTTATGGTGGTATTCTTTCATTGAATAAACAAAATGCTTCCCAAATTTTTCAAATTTTATTGGCAGCAGATGAACTATTTCTTCAAGAATTAATTGATTATTTACAAAAATATTTGATTGAAAATGAATCCGAATGGATGGAGCAACACTTTGAATTCATTCATCGAACAAGTTTGCAATACAATTCTTTATCAGAAATTCAACAATTCTGTACAGATCTTATGGCAAAATCTCCAGAGAAAGTATTTAAATCACTTGATTTCACTTCACTTCCTGAAAAATCTTTAGTGCAACTCATTAAAAGAGATGATTTGCAAATGAAAGAGATTGAGGTCTGGGAACATGTATTGAAATGGGGTCTTGCACAAAATCCTACGTTAGATCTTAATGACTTATCAGATGATGATTTTAAAACAATGAAAAATACTTTACAACATTGTTTACCTTGGATTAGATTTTTTAGTTTATCATCCAAAGAATTTTTACAAAATGTTCATCCTTATAAAGGGCTCTTAAACCACCAAGTTTATGAAAATTTATTAAATTCTCATGTGGATCCTGATACTGAACCAGCTGACAATATTTTACTTCCTAGAAGTATTAAAATTGAGAGAATTATTGATTCAGAAATTGTTAATCTAGTTCTTGTTTCAGCTGTTTCAAGATGGATTGATAAAACAGTTATCATTATTAATGGAAAATTTGATCATTTAAGAGAATTATATTTACCATACAAATTTCAATTATTATTAAGAGGAAGTCGAGATGGATTTACTCCTAAAAAATTTCATCAATTATGTAATGGTAAACCTAATACTGTTACTTTTATCAAAGTAAAAGGATCAGAAGAGATTATTGGTGGATACAACCCTATAACTTGGGAAACTTCTGATAATAAGGGTAAAACTAAAGATAGTTTTATATTTTCTTTTAAAAATAAAAATATTAAAGATGCAATTTTTAGTAACATACGAGACACAGCAGAATTTGCAGTTTGTTATTGTCGAGCCGATGGTCCATTTTTTGGCAGAGATATTATCATACGTGCTTCTAATGAATCAACAAATTATGATACAAGTTACTGTGGATGTGTGCATTATGAAAAAATGATAAGAGCTGAAAGTAAATTTCAAATAGAAGATTATGAAGTATTTCAGGTTATAAAGAAATAGTACGGTATTTTTTATGTTAGACAAATAGATAAACGAGCAAATTATTTTATTTTATTTTATTTCATTTGTTTTATTTATTTATTTTTTGTATGATCTTTTTGATGAATGAATTTTTACAATAATAATGTTAAGACTTGATTGCTAATAATGTAAGCTTATCAAAAAAAGATTAAAATACTAGTACAACCATTACATTTCTACGAAATGTTTTCTTAAATTTGCTCAACGATTCTCTGAATCCAAAAAAAGATGTTTGTAGGCAAGGGTTTTTTAATGTGATTATTCACTTATAGTAGTAATGCCGACATAACTGATTAAAATTGTTTTAACATTTATTATTAATTTTAGCTAGTAGTTACAATTGTATATATAATAAAGTTTAATGACCCATGTTTAATTAAAGTTAAAATTAATTTTTTTTATATAATACGCATTTGTCTCATTTGAATTTAATCAAAGGAAATGTCAATAAATTTTAGATTTACTATTTAATAATCTTTGGACCATCTTATTAATACATTTGCAAAAATTAAAGTTGAATAATCATGTAAATGTGAAATTAAATAAAAATTTTAGTTTAATTTATAGTTAAAAAATTTTGTTGCTGACTTAGCCAAGTCTTTTAAAAAACTTGTTGTTACCTGATCACCACGCTGAGATTGATCAGGAGGAGAGAGAAGGAAAGGTGAGAGAGGGAAAGGGAAAGAGTAAGGAAAGGGAAGAAGGAATCGAATGAGAGAGGGGAAGTGAAAGGGATAGGGATAGGGAAGGGAAGGAAGGGAAGGGAAAGGTAAAGAGAAAAGTGAAAGAGGTGAAAGGGAAGGAAAAGGAAAGAATGGAATAAGAGAGGAAAAGGAAAATGAGCGAAAGAATAAGGGAAGGGAAAGGAAAGAATAAGAGGACATGAGAGGAAAGGGAACGAGAAGGGAAGTGAAAAAAGTGAATAAATAAGAAAAGGAAAAGGGAAAGAGCGAGAGAATTAGGGAATACATAATAAATCCACACACACGCCACCTATCCTTACACACTCCCAACCTAAGTATCTAAAAGAAGATTGTAAAACAGGGAACCAAAGAAGACCTAGTAAAAAAGGAACTGAAAAGAAGACCTAGTAAAGAGAAGACCTAAAGAAAAGAGAGGAGAAATAATAAAAACAATTGATTTATAATAATTGGAGAATGCAGTCAGAAAAAAAAGTGAAGACCGAAGTAAAGAAAAGACCTAGAAAGAAAAGAAGATCAAAAGAAGACTAAAAAGAAAAGCACAAAGAGACCTAATAAAAAATAAAAACTAAAGATATTGGAGACATATTTGTATTATATACTCAGTATGACAATGAAGAACCTAGCGCCGCCTCCAAAAAATGGTAACCGGATTCATTTTGTCGGTTCTTAGAATTAAGGTTAGGACTAGAATTAGTCACATCCTAGTTGTTATTATTCTGTGGACTTCAAATTTTTTTATATGTAAAAAACTCTAATTATACCCTGTCGCACTAAGTGTGACTTATGATATAGAGCATCGTAATTTCCCTAATGATATATGTAAAATTTTTTCCCGAGATATTTTTAGACTGTTTTTCATGATAATAAACTTTATTATATAAAATTCAATTACCTGTTCTTTATTATATATAATATTACATTAATGACTTCTACTTTTATATTATTACAAAGTTAAAGTGATCATAAATCACACGCTCCTGGGTATAACTTAGTAATTTCATGGGGGCGGAATACTATGATTTTTCTCCCTTTTGGAAAAAACCCTAATATTCCCATTCCCCATAGTTTATATTGCTCATTAATTGTGATTGAAATTTGACTGAATTTAAAATTCAGATATGGGAATTTCTGGGAATGCTGATTGAAATTTAAATTCAGATAAAATTGGAATTTCAGATACGAAGTTATCTGAAATTAAAATATCTGAATTTCAAATCAGATAAAATTGGAATTTCAGATATGATTAACTGAAATTAAAATGTCTGAATTTCATATTCAGATAAAATTGGAATTTCAGATATGAGGTTATCTGAAATTAGAATGTCTGAATTTCAATTTAGATAAAATTGGAATTTCAGTTACGGGATTATCTGAATTTAAGATATCTGAATTTTAATTTTAGATAAAATTCCAATGTCTGAATTTAAAATTCAGTTAGCTTTTCCAGAAATTCCTATATCTGAATTTTAAATTCAGTTAAATTTCAATTTCAGTTACAATAATTGTCATATCCATAGTATTATATGTAACCCGGAATAATGAATCCGGCTACCATTTTCTGGAGGCGACGCTAGGGTGGTTGTATGAAAACCTATATATTACATGACTAGTACGAGTAATTTTTAATTTATAGCTTCCAGTTAGTCATCAAGTTCATATTCAGACTTGCTATCGCTACAATAGATTCATTTTAACAAATTAAAACTATTTTGACTTTTTTTTTGCTTTATTATAATACTGTTATAGTCGCCATCACTATCTTATAGATATTAATTGTATTTATTACTAAAAAATTATTCAGAACCATGAGCTCCGAGGTAATACACACCGAGAATAGATCCAGTTCTTTGGATACTAAATGATTTTGAACAGCGTTCTATGCGAAAATAAATGAAAAGGATTAAAAAATTATTTTCTGATGACGTAATGTTTTATTTGGAAAGAATTTTATGTTGATCTTTAATTTAACTAAATTTGAATGAAAAAAAACTATAAATTTGCACAATTTTTTTTTTTTATAACATATCAAATTCTTATAAATTAATATGTCTACCCAATTTTTTTCGAAATTAAGTCAAAACTATATTGAATTATTGGATGATAGTGAATATTATGATATTACAATTGAAGTTGGTAAAGATCCTAATGTGAAAATATTTCGTTCACACAAGATTATTTTGTGTTACCGTTCTCCATGCTTACGACGAATTTTAATTTCCAATAAAAAGAATAACGATAGCGTATTAACTCATATTAAATTACCAAATATTTCACCTGAGGTTTTCCAAATTATTTTAAGGTAAGTTTGTAACTATATAGTACAATAATGACTAAATATAACATAATACGTATAATGATATTTAATATTTATTGAAATAATTAATTTTTATGATACAGGTATATTTATGGTGGTATTCTCTCGTTGAGTGGACAAGATGCTTCAAAAATTTTTCAAATTTTATTGGCAGCAGATGAACTATTTCTTCAAGAATTAATTGATTATTTACAAAAATATTTGATTGAAAATAAATCTGAATGGATGGAACAACATTTTGAATTTATTCATCGAACAAGTTTTCAATACAATTCTTTATTGGAAATTCAACGATACTGTACAGATTTTATGGCAAAATCTCCAGAGAAAGTATTTAAATCACTTGATTTCACTTCACTTCCTGAAAAATCTTTAGTTCAACTCATTAAAAGAGATGATTTACAAATGAAAGAAATAGAAGTTTGGGAACATGTATTAAAATGGGGCCTTGCAAAAAATTCTACACTTGATAATAAATCAGATCCTAATGACTGGTCAGATGATGATTTTAAAACAATAGAAAATACTTTACAACATTGTTTACCTTGGATTAGATTTTTTAGTTTATCATCCAAAGAATTTTTACAAAAAGTTCATCCTTATAAAAAGCTCTTAAGACGCCAAATTTATGAAAATTTATTAAATTCTCACTTAGATCCTGATATTAAACCAATTGATAATATTTTACTTCCTAGAAATATTAGATTTGATGGAATTATTGATTCAAAAATTATTGATTTGAATATGGCTTCGATTATCTCAAGATGGATCAATAAAGTTGATGTTAATTGCAACTTTTCTTATTTAAGAGAATTGTATTTACCATACAAATTTCAATTATTATTAAGAGGAAGCCGGGATGGATTTACTCCTAAAAAATTTCATGAATTATGTGATGGTAAACCTTATACTGTTACTATTATTAAAATAAAAGGAGCAGAAGAAATTATTGGTGGATATAACCCTTCAAAGTGGGAATCTTCTGGTGGTTGGGTTGTAACTAAAGATAGTTTTATTTTTTCTTTTAAAAATAATGATATTAAAAATGCAATTATTAGTAATATAGAAAAAACGAATGAAGCACTTTATTGTGGATCTCAAAATGGACCTGATTTTGCCGATATTATTTTGTGGGCTCGTAATGAATCTACAGATTATACCAGTTTGGTCTGTAAAAAGCGTCATCATGAAAAAAGTATAAGAGAAACTGAAGGTAATTTTACTATGGATGATTATGAAGTATTTCAAATCTTAAAGAGATAATTGTTGTATTTTCATGTTTATGTTATTTATATTTTAGTATTATAAATAAAAGAAATTGAAATTACTATAAATTTCCTTAAAACTCGCATCAAAAAAGATTAACTTTTTCATGATTTTCTTGATCAGAACTTTGCGAAATTTTTCAAATTATTGGTATACTTTTTATGAAACTATGAATGATTTTAAATTTTGTATGAATTTCTTTCCATGAACGATTTTATCTAACAAATATATCCAACAATTGACTCGAATTTAAGTATTTATTCTTTTTTTCTATTAAAATTAAAATGATCTTCATAGAAATAGATATATGAATCAAATAATATTTTATATTTAATAATATTATAAATTAAAGGTAATGATATGGTGGCGAGGGTGCAAAGGAACAGTAAGTATGTTTCCATGCAGTATTTTTAGTTAACTGTTGGTACCAGCTTTTGCTACGATCCTATAATAGAACTGGTAAGTTGTTAAGAGAATTCGGACTATAAATCATAAAAAAATGTTATTTTTTCTGTGAAGGATTAAATAAACTTCAAAAGTACCTAAATAAAAAAGAGAGATTTATTTTGCCCACAATCCGGATGCTTGCGCTGATACTATACAAAAAAATAAAAGTCTTTTAAAAAGAGGTACGACATGATCATGCAACTGAACAAGTTATGTTATACTATGTTTTAATTGTTATCTTACTAAAACCACATATTTGCAAACCCGCTTGGCTTAAAAAAGATGGGAAAGAGATTTAATTTTTTAATTTAGAAAAAAAAATCAGAGAAAAATATCAATTATCAAATAACAATTTTAATTACCAACATGTTACAAATAGGGAAATAGATTCTCTCCACAACACTTTTAACTTAATAAATAAGTGGCATAATAAAAATTACCAATATTGAATAATGTTTCTCGGAATATTATGAATTATAGGGAAATGTGTACTACGAATAGATAAATGAAAACTAATTATTTAGTTTTTTTTTTTATTTAGTACATTACCTTTCATGAACAAATTTTTATAATAATAACATTACTAGATGTAATCTTGTAAGCTAGCTAAAAAAGATTAAAATGGTTCTCAGTAGGTTATATAACCGCTACATTTCTGTAAAGATTTTTATCATTAAGCAAATTATTTTAAAAATATTATACGATTTAATAATATCAACTCTTATTACTTGTTAAAAATTACACATTTAACATGATATATCATCAGAATAAAAAATGAGAAAATATTGAAATATTGAAAATTTATGATGAAATTCTTGGGGATATAATTTGTTAAAATGGGAATCTTCTAATAGTTAGGCCGGGCAAAAAAAATTTTTAGATTCTCGTGACATAAAATTTTAAAAATGACCCAGCCGGCTGGCAATTTTTTTTATATTTGTAAAATTTTTTCCATATGTAAAATTTTTTTATGCCACATTGGCCAATAACTTAAAATCACGTAATGAAAATTTTTACTATAAAAAAAAAATTTCCATTTTTCGAAAAGCTGACCCGGCCGGGTCACGAGAATCTAAATTTTTTTTTTGCCCGGCCTTATAGTAAGACTAATGATAGTTTTATTTTTTCTTTCAAGTAGGGATTGGAATTGATTATTATTATTAGAATCGATTTTAGAATCGATTAATCGTTGATTAATCGTTAATCAAAATTATACTACTGTCAGTCACGTGACTATTAGAAATTCATTATAATCTACATAAAAATTTCCTTCTTGGGAAATTTGTGCAACATAACTTGAATTTCATTGGACAACAAAATTTCCTTTTTTGGACTTTTGTAATGTCACGTGATGATGACCTAACTTCTTAACGGACTACCTAGCGTTACCCTACAAAAATGTCACAAAACGGCCGGCATTAAGAAATTAAGAAATTAACTATGTGACAAATAATGAGTGACAAATAGGTTTTTGTCAACCGAAATAAAACTAAAACTTGAGGAAAATCTTGTTAATGCTACTGCGCCACAATAAGTAAATTTGATTTTTATTCAATAATCGATTTAAAATCGATTCTTATCGATTTTTGATAAATTCGATTATTGTAAAATCGATTCCAATCCCTACTTTCAAGAATAATAATGCTACATTATGGCAAAATTTCTCTGGGTTACACAAAATCTGGTTGGTTAGAAATATATTCTGTTATTTCACAAATGAGGATCTAATATATTAATAAATTGAATAATTATATTTATGATGATTCAAGAAAGATTTATATTTTACATTATAATTTGGTATTTTAATACTTAATAGCTTTACTACTTTGAGTAGATATCAGGACACTATTATTTTTAAATTCCATCTCCATTACAAATTGCTAACGAATAGATTTAGTTATTCACTTAATGATTGATATATAGTATTTGGACTATTCAATTAAAAAATCTGTTTTATTATTGGTTTTAATAAGTGCTCAAATTTTTATGTTCCTTTTACTTTAATGAAAGTAACAGTATTATGCCAACCATCACATAATGAAATTTTTTGGTGTAAATCTATCTCGACTTCCTCTTAATATATCAAAAGTGTGTTAAGTTTTCTAATATAAATTCCAATTGAAATTTAATATCTCCACATTTGAGTAGATCAAGAATTAACTCAAAAATTTCTATACTAATTCTTAAGTTACATTAACACAGATAAATTTGCGATAAAAGATGGGTTACTTAATTCGTGTTAATATTTGATTATCAAATTAGTTAGTCACCTTGAAAGAGTTAAAATTTGAACTTTATTTGGAATTCAGTATCTCCAAATATTATTTAATTAAGAAATAAGAATACACTAGAAATAAAATAAATCAATAAATTACATTTGATCAATTTATAGGATAATGTGATTATTTTCTTCTTTACGTTTATTTTATATATTATTTATCTAGAGTACTGATGTTGTATTTTAAGGAGTTTAACCAGAGAAGGACTCCAAAACTTGGTGAAACTAGTCTTGTGAGAAAGATCTTTAACATAAGGACCATCCTATAACCATTAGTGAACATGATGAACCAGTAGGTAAGTACATGATTATATAATTATTTTAATTGCAATTAAAATTCACAAATTTGCAATGTGATTATAATGCTTCAGATGCTTTAATGGTTCCTGTAATAATATGATGTGCTATATAGAATAAAATAAGTTTATTTTTCTTTTATTAGGTAAATAATGATTCTACAACTACATTAGATCTTTGTTTGAATATTAATTAAAAACATACCGTATAAGAGTCAGTATTAAACTACTCTATTGTTGTTAAATAGAAAAAAAATATTATCTTACCTAATGAAAAGTTTTTTTATATTGTTGGTAAAAAAAATAATATTTTGTATACTTATTCCGTTATTCGATATTTAGCCGATCAACCCACCTGATTTGTGACCAGTTCCTGGCGCAGATCGAGTCTAAATCATATGGCTTTCAGACCAATAATTTCTTTCTGATTTAAACTGAAGATGGCATATGCTGTATTTATGCTTTATTAATGACTAATTAATGGACTCTATCATATAATAAAATTATTCATTAATCTTTTTTACAAAATTTATAAAAATGTTTTCATTATGATACAGGCTAATAAATTTATCATTTTATACAATATTTCATAATTATTTATAATTATAAAGAAAAATTATTCCACGATCGTCATCTATAGATATGAACAAATACAACAATTAGATAATCATTCCCAAATTAACTATTGAAATTCATCCATGTATCTCTTAAATTTGTCATTTTTTGAATTTTTCAACGTTTACGAAACAACTGAAGAAATTCTTCCTTTCGGTAACAGCATTTTAATAATCATCTGGTGAACGGTTTATTGGACAAATTAATTTTTTTTTTCGAACAAAATAAAAAAGCATTTAACATATCCAAATCACACAAATTTGGAATAAAAAAAAATGATTTTTTTATTCGTTTCAAAGAGAACATTGAAAAAAAGTTATCCATGTTTATCAATTTATTTATTTATTTATTTTTATACATGTATTTTATTCTTATTTTTATAAAAAATAATTAGAAAGTAAAAAAATTTTAATTTGTACATTTTAGAGATTTAATAAATCATTTTATTATATTGTTACTCATAAATATTAAATCACAACATGATTAATAAAATAAATGATTTATTAAAAAGCTCCTTCAAAAATACAATCTTTGATCGCTTAATTACAAATACTGTGCGCGAATTAACTTTCATAAATAAAAACCGCCACATTTATCATCTACTAGTACTAAATAAATATCGATCTTATATATACCTATTGCAATTTATATTAATTTAGTAAAGGTATTGTAAATTATAAAAGTAATTTCAGTTTTTCAAATTTCTTCATTAATATGTAATCTAAAAGGAATATATTTTAATGCAATAAATAAAGTATTCTTTGATAAATTTTGCTAATACGTAATAGATATTCGTTAGGATATTTCAAAAATCTTAGATGTTGGTATAATAGAAAGAAAAAAATTTTTTATTTATAAGCATTATAGTCTACAACATTATAGTCTAAAATGTTATTATTTTTATAGTTTTGATCAAGATAATAGTTTATCATTGTAAGTCAAGAATTTAAATATATATATATAAAAATTTGAAGCTATTTGCTCAATTACAAACCGATTTTATTTTTGTAAAAATAAATTTTACATGTACTCTATAATCAAGTGTTGAACAAATATATAAAATAAGAATAAATAATATATTACTATAGGTTATTTTCAATCTAGCTAACTTATCATGCTAAAAATAAAGTTTATTCGTTCCGTCGTATCATCTTTGATTTATAATCTGTATAAAAAATTGTTTTAGATTAAATAAAACAAAATTATAAAAATTTATAAAATATATAAATTTATAAAACTTACTTTGTAAAATCAATAATTTCTACTGTGTTATTGTCAATATTATCATATTTTGGGATATTTTTTGTAAATGGATTAAGTAATCGTGATGCATAAATAGCTTGTGGATGAGGAACTGATCGTTTATTTTCATCAAATGATGTGAGATGTGATTTTCTGTATTCTTCTGCTTCTTTAAATTGTTTTTCCATCTCATAATGTTGTTGTTCCTTTTTAATTCCTACATAATCTTCAAAACCAGCTTCATCTTTTTTATAGCAGCCGATAAATAATTTAATTGATTCAAAAATTTCGGTTGCTTTTGGTCTATTATCTGGATTAGAATTCCAACACTGCTTCATCAAATCAATATAACATTTTGGTGCTTCTGGCATATTAACTTCAAGTCTATTTCCATTACAAATAATTAATACTAAAAACTCATCATGTGCACAATCAGAAAATGGTTGTTTTCCAGTTGCTACAAAATACATAATCATACCAAAACTATATACATCCGCTTCTTGAGTATAAGGTTTCCCTTTTAACACTTCAGGAGCTACATAAGGTATAACTCCATAAATATTACTTTGATTGATATTACTAACATCTCCACATAATCCCATATCTGAAATATGTATAATGCTATCATCTACACTTAATTCGATTGTGCTTAATAATATATTTCCTGTATGAAAATCACGGTGGACCATCTTCCTTTGATGAATTCCTTTAAGACCATTACTAATATTAAAAAGTATATGCAATTTTTTTGACCATTCAAAATTGTTATAATTTTTGCTCATCCAATAATTAAAATTTCCACCTTTCGCATAATCAAGAACTATAATGTATTCCTTTGTATCTGGATTCTGGGATATTCCATATATTTTAAGTATTTTATTTTCATAATAATAATTTTCATGATTTTTAATTGAATATAATTTAGCCTATTAAAAAAAGAATATTATTATATTAAAATATATAATTACTATTGTATTTACAGAAAAGTTACATACCCTCATTGAGAAAATCACTTGTGATATTTTGCGAGTTATATAAACATTTTAATGCAACTTTTTTATACTGATTTCTTGTATATTTTTGTGGATAACTATAATACAATAATGGACCATCAACCCATTTTGCTGAATATACTTTAGCAAAGCCACCTTTGCCTATCTCTTTGATATTAACAAACTTGTTATATGGTATCCATTCAAATATTATATCATTATAAGAATTAATTTTTGATCGCATTTCCTGGATTAAATTGACAATTTTTTCATTTTCGCTAGTCCAGTTTGTAAAATTATTTTCCAATAAATCATTAATTTAACACGTTTTGCACCATTTATATTCATTATCTAGAAATTTAACGCATTTATTACAATAAAATCCATCCGGAAATGTTATAATATAATTTTTTGTATAAGGATTTTGAGATATTCCATATATTTTAAGTTCATTATTAACCTAATAAAATAAAGGAAATTTGTTATTTTATTTTAAATAATTAAGTTAAATAAAGAGATTCATACCTCGTTTAAAAATTCATTAGTAATATACTGTGAATTATATAATTTTAAATTGACTTTGTACTCTGTTTTCTTGAATATTCACGTTTATTTCTGTCATATTGTAATGGACCATCCATCCATATTGCTGAATATATTGTAGAAAATTCATCTTTTCCTAACTCTTTAATATCATCGAACTTATCATATGGTATCCATTCAACTATAATATCATATTCTTCATTGATTTCTAATTGCTTTTCCTGAATTAAACTATCGATTTTTTCATTTCCACTGGTCCAATTTGTGAATTTTTTTTAAAAATCATTTATTTGACATGGTTTACACCATTCAATATATTCAATTGTAAATTCTTTACCGCATTTATTACAATAAAATCCATCCGGTAATAATATAATATAATTTTTTGTATAAGGATTTTGAGATATTCCATCTTTCAAAATATAACTTAGCGTATTATAATAAAAAAATTTGTTATTATACGTAAAATAATAAGTTAAATAAAGAGATTCATACCTCATTTAAAAATTCATTAGTAATATTTTGTGAGTTATAGTATAATTTTAAATTGACTTCCGTACTTTGTTTTCTTGGATATTCACGTATGTCATATTTTAATGGACCATCCATCCATATTGCTGAATATATTATAGAAAATTCATCTTTTTCTAACTCTTTAATATCATCGAACTGATCATACGATATCCATTCGATTATAGTGTCATAATAACTATTAATTTCTCCTGAATTAAACTATCGATTTGTTCATTTCCACTGGTCCAATTTGTGAAATTTTTTCTCAGATCATTTATTTGACATGATTTGCACCATATCTGTTGAAAACTATATTTTCCGCATCTTTCACATTTATATTCATATGGCATTATAAAAAAATTTTCAACGTTTGCAAAAATAAAAACTCAACTTCCTTATTAACTGGCTGCATTTATGCCATTGTGCAGAGATCGTCATGTTATGCATTTGTGTGAACGAATTAAAATTGAGTCAATCGTTGCAAATCAAATAGGCTCGGTATAAATTTAACCGAAGCCAATCATTTTTGATTTTTTGTGACAATCGGCTCTTGAACTTTACGGTGTTGTGTGACTTGTGTCGATCTTAGGTCATGTGATAATATTGTTTCCAATTGCGTAGTAATTTTATTTACGTTAGACACTTAATTTAACCAAATTGCAACTTTATAAATTTACACAATTTTTTTTTTTTTATCATATTAATCTCGGTTTTTTTTTATAATATGTCAACACAATTCCTTTCAAAACTAAGTTAAAACTATCTTGAATTATTGGACGATAATGAATATTACGATGTTACAATTGAAGTTGGAAAAGATCCCAATGTGAAAATATTTCGTTCACATAAGAGTATCTTGTGTTACCGTTCTCCATACTTACGTCGTACTTTGACCTCTAGTAACAACCAGAATAATGACAATGTTTTAACTAATATAAAGTTTCCGAATATATCACCAGAGGTTTTCCAAATTATTTTAAGGTAAATTTATGACTAAATACAATAGGATAAATATAATATGAATATAATGCGTATAAATTTATAATGATCTCTAATATTTATTGAATAATTAATTTTGCAATACAGGTATATTTATGATGGTGTACTTGCAAGATCCTTTAGAAATTTTTCAAATTTTATTGGCAGCAGATGAACTATTTTTTCAGGAATTAGTTGATTATTTACAATAATATTTGATTGAAAATAAATCTGAATGGATGGAACAACATTTTGAATTCATTCTTCGAACAAGTATTCAATATAACTCTTTATTGGAAATTCAACAATTCTGTACAGATTTTGTGGCAAATTCTCCAGAGAAAGTATTTAGATCACTTGATTTAACTTCACTCCCTAAAAAATCTTTAGTCCAACTCATTAAAAGAGATGATTTACAAATGAAAGAAATTGAGGTTTTGGAACATGTATTAAAATTGGGTCACGCACAAAATTCTACACTTCTTCCAGATCCTAATTACTGGTCAGATGATGATTTTAAAACAATGGAAAATACAATATTGTTTACCTTGGATTAGATTTTTTAGTTTATCATCCAAAGAATTTTTACAAAAAGTTCATCCTTATAAGAAGCTCGCTCTTAAAACGCCAAGTTTATGTAAGTTTGTTAAATTCTCATTTAGATCCCAATAATGAACCAACCAATAATATTTTGCCTCCTAGAAATATTAAGTTTAAAAGTATTATTGATTCGGAAATCGTTAATTTAAATATTATTTTGGCTATGATTTCAAAATGGATTGATAAAACATATATTATTAATTAAAATAGTAAATTTGATCAATTAAGAGAATTATATTTACCATACAAATTTCAATTATTATTAAGAGGAAGTCGAGATGGATTTACTCCAAAAAAATTTCAGGAATTATGTTATGATAAACCTAATACTATTAAAGTAAAAGGAGAAGAAGAAATTATTGGTGGATATAACCTTTAAAATGGGAAAATTTATTTGGTGGTTATGAATGTTTTATCTTTTCTTTTAAAAATAATAGTATTAAAAACGCAATTATTAGTAACATAAGAGAAACTAAAAATGAATTATTTTTTTGTTCTCATAATGGACTTTATTTTGGCGATATTATTTTGCGGGCTCCCAATGAATCCACAGATTATACCGATATGGTTTATAAAAAATGTCATTATGAAAAAAGAACAAGAGATACTGATGGTGAATTTATTATGGAAGAATATGAGATATTTCAAATATCAAAGTGATAAATGTATATTTTTTTTGTTTGTATATTTAAGATTTAGTATTATAAATAAAAGAGATTAAATTGGATGCTAAAGTTCGTATCAAAATGTAATCTTTTGCCATAATTTTTATGAGCAGAATTTATATTTCTGGTATATTTTTTATGAGACAAATGATTTAAATTTTGTGTAGAATTTCCTTTCATGAACTGTTTTAAATGATTTGACTCAAATTGTTTATTTACTCTGCCTCTAGCTCCATATAAGCTGAATTAATCACCCACCCCTATTTTAAGCATTTACATCTTTTTTTATTAAATAGTCTCCATAGAATTATCTATGGAAAATATATAAATTAAAGAGTATTTATGCTTAATAGTATAACAAACTGGAAATAATGTGGATATGGAGATGTGGGGTGACAATATACTTCCATGCAGTACTTTTAGTAAGCTGTCAGACAGTTGTTAAGAAGATTCACCTGAATGATTCAACTTAATTTTCTACGTACCTGTTTTGAACTAAACTGTACCAAACAGAAAACCAATTAATTTTTTTTCAATTATTCAGTTAAATTATTTTTTTTAATAATATAGGTATTTAACTGACATTCCACACCAAATTAAGTATGAAAAAAATTAGCTAGAATAAATGTACGTAATTATTAATAATAGAATTAAATAATTAACTTCCTATAAATAATTTTTTTAAATAAAGACAATATTCCTTTTTTATAAACTTGAAAATAAAGAAAATGAGTCACAATAATAAAGACGAGATACAAATAGGATCAGTATTTTATCCTTACATTACAATCTTGGCAGGGAGATTTAATTTTGCTCATTTGAAGCAATAATGGTGAATTAATATTTTCAAATTTTTATTGCTTTTGAATTATACCTACATTTATATCAAATAAATAGAATACTTTTAAATAAAAATTTGGGCTGCAGTGATTATCACTGACCACAGGTAAAGTAACTTAAACTTTTAGAATACTGTACGATAAAATCTCTCTCAAATATAAAATGAAAAAATATCTATACTGGTTTGGGCCATTAAAAATAATTGAATAAACATACATTTGTCTCTTTCAAGAGTAAATAATGTCATTATTTTCTTCCATGCAGTCATGCACTCAATGGTTCGAATCATATGAATGAGTTTTATTGTGTTATTTCTTTATATATAAAGACGGTCAATTTGACTCAGTGAGGTACATCCGATTGGAATGAGCTGTCACTATTGTTTGTTAAAGGGTTTTTAGTATTGTATTTCTGTATTTGCAATATGCTGTAAATGAAAATATTTCGTAAATTAAAACTAGCTCATTTTACTATTATAATTATAATTTTTGCTATATGATTTTTTTTGAATTCCTTTTATATCTTTATAAATCAATCTATATCAATATCTTGAGTGCTCTTAACTTGGATAATATATTTTATGAAGGATTCATAGTTCTAGTAGTGATAGTTTGCAATTTATTATTATGTTACAAATGACAGGAACGTTTAACTATTATATTACAAAAGATTAAATCAATCTAAAATTCAAATGCTGCTTTTAATTTCTCTAACTTATTGGCGACTGTTAAAGAGTTAAAAAAAAAAATACTTATAAATAAATAAATTATAATTTTTTTTAACTCAGAACTTTATTATAAACATATCTATCAATTTATACGAGATCGCAATAATTTATAAAATTTATATCAATATCATGTGAATTTTGGATTTTCGCAATTTAAAGATGTCTTCAATTTTTTTTTCAAAATATTGGAAGATGATGAATATTATGATGTTTCCCGAACGCAAAAATATTTCGTGCTGTAGAACTTGACCCGTCATAAACACGTTTGCTACATCAAGCTACAATAATAAATTTTATTACTATATTTGATGAAAATTATAACAAACCCAAGTTCCTTAAATAAATAATTAATTTAACGAAAATTTCAAGAAGAAAATAATTTCAAATCTAACATTGTGCCATATTTCACACAATATATTTATAGGAAACTAATAATTAATAGTTTCACTATGTAAATTCAGCCCTTACAGTGCTCATATGACTACCTTACGTTTTTACGACGTTCTTTGGCTTCTAAAGAAATAATAACGTCTTAGCTCATCGAAAATCTTTCAAATTATTATAAGGTAAAAGTAATATACGTAATAAATTTAAGTCACAGTATAATATTTATAATAATCTTTTATTCAATATAGGTATCTTTATGGTGGCATCTTTTCGTTAAACGAGCGTGACACTTTAGATATTTTTAAAATTTTAATTGCTGCTGATGCATGAGCTTCTTCTTCAAGAATTAGTTGATTATTTACAAAGCTATTTCATTGAAAACAAAATTGAGTGAATGGAGCAACATTTTGAACTTGTACATCGAATAGCTTTTAATATAATAATTTGTCGGAAATTCAATAACTTTATATAAATTTTATGGCTAAATCACCTGAAAATATTTAAATCACTTGATTTTACTTCGTCTTCTGAAAAATTTTTAATTTCACTTTATATTATAAGAGATGATTTTTAAAAGAAGGAAATTGAAATTTGGGGGCATGTGCTAAAATGGGGTCTTACAAAAAATCAAACTCTCATTCCAAATCCTGATATTTGGACGATGATGATTTTAGAATGATAGAAAATACTTTACATATTTATTTACTTTTATTAGAATTTATAATTTATCATCCAAAGAAATTTCACACAAAGTTCGTCCATATGAAAAACTTTTTAAACAACTTTATGAAAATTTGTTGAACTCGTATATGGATCCCGATGTTAAACCACATGATAATAATATTATGCTCCCTAGAAATTTGAAAATTGATGGAATCATTGATACAAAAATTGTGCAAAATATTAGGTGGGCATAGTGGCCATAATCCTTCAATATGGAAATCTTCTGATGATTGGGATCAAACTTAAAGTTTTATATTTTTTTTAAAAAAAAAAAGATAAAATTTCATGGTTCAATTTTAATACTACTAGTTTTATACTTGCAAAAAATTTTACTAGCTGCAGATGAATTACTACTTCAAGAATTAATTAATTATTTGCAAAAATATTTGATTGGAAATAAATCCGAATGGATGGAACAACATTTTGAACTTATTTATCGAACAAGTTTTCAATTTAATTCTTTAATAGAACTTCAACAATTTTGTACGAATTTAATGGTAAAATCTCCAAAAAAAAAAAATATTTAGTTCACTTGACTTACTTCAATTTCTGAAAAGGCTTTAGTTCAATTTATCAAAAGGGATGATTTACAAAAAAAAAAGATCGAGATTTGGGAACATTTACTAAAATTGGGTCTTGCACAAAATCCTACATAGAAATAGTTAAAGAGTTACGGGATTATTAAGATGGCGAGAAATAAATTGAGACTATCGATTTTATAAATTAATAATGGATTTTCATTCTTATTTTACGTGAATTTCGCAATTCAACTCATTTCTTGACAAGCGATCATCTATCAAATAATTTTGAATTTATTACATATTATCTTAAAATCACCTCTGACATAAAGGGGACAACTTTGCCAGTATGATATTTCAAATTAAATACAATGAACGGTTAAAATAAAAAATTATTTCATGAAATAGCAATTTCATATCTTTGCTATAAAACTTGTATAAAATAAACAATGAAGAAATTTTAAACCTAGAAACATCATCTATTTAATTTAGAACATTTACCTCAAAATTTGAAATACTTCATAATCTTCCATAGAAAAATCATCTTTAGTATCTCTTACCTTTTTTTCATAATATTTCTTATTGACACTAATTGTACTATAATCAGTAGATTCAGTGGAAGAATACATATAAATATCACAGCCAAATTGTGGCCCATATTCAGGACTATAAAATACTGCACGATTTGTATTTTGTACACTACTAATAATAGAATCCTTAACATCATTATTTTTAAAAGAAAAAATAAAACTTTCTCTAGTTTCACCCCAAGAACTAGAAGATTTCCATATTAACGGATTGTATCCGCCAATAATTTCCTCTTTTCCCTTTATTTTAATAAAAGTAACGGTATTAGATTTATTATCACATAATTGATGAAATTTTTTAGGTGTAAATCCGTCCCGACTCCCTCTTAATAATAATTTAAATTTGTACGATTCTTTTAAATGCGCAAAATTATTTCTGATATCCATTTTATCAATTTGTCTGGAAATAGTTTTTACAATACTCAAATTATTGACGATTTTTGAATCAATGATTTTCTCAGTTTTAATATTTCTAGGAAGTAAAATATTTTCATTCGGTTTACTATCAGGATCCATGAACGAGTCTACTAAGTCTTCATAAAATTGCCGATTAAAAAGTTTTTGGTACGGACGAACTTTTTGTGAGAATTCTTTAGGTGATAAACTAAAAAATCTAATTAAAGGTAAACAATATTCTAAAGTATTTCCCATTTTTCTGAAATCATCATCAGCCCAAGTTTTTGGATCTGGAATTAGGGTTGAATTCTTCGCAAGTCCCCATTTTAATACATGTTCCCATACTTCAACCTCTTTCATTTGTAAATCATCCCTTTTAATAAGTGAAATTAAAGATTTTTCAGAAAGTGAGGTGAAGTTAAATGATAAAAGGATTTTTTCGGGAAATTGGACCATTAAATTTGTACAAAATTCTTGAAGTTCTAATAAATTATCAGATTCTGAACTAATTTGTTGAGTAAATCCAAAATTTTGTACTATCCACTCTGGCTTATTCTCAATTAAATATTTTTGTAAATAATTAATTAGTTCTTGAAGATGAAGGGTATCTGCGGCAACCAAAATTTTAAGAAATTCTGAAGTATCATTCACATTTAATGGAAGAATACCGCCATAAATATACCTATATTACAAAAATTTAATAAATACTAGAATACCATAATTCATATTAAATTTAATTATTTACTTACTCTAAAATAATTTGAAATATTTCCGGTGAAATATTTGGTAATTTAATATGAGTTAATACTACGTTATCGTTCTTTTTATTAGAAGCTAAAATTCGTCGTAAATACGGAGAACGGTAACACAAAATATTCATGTGAGCACGAAATATTTTTACGTTAGGATCTTCTCCAACTTCAATTGTAATATCATAATATTCATCATCTTTTAATAATTCAATGTAATTTTGACTTAATTTTGAAAAAAATTGAGTAGTCATTTTTGTTTATTTTAAATACGGAAGTGTGAGAATATTTATAATTAATTTCAAATACGCCAACCTGCAGCTTCTTGCATTTTAAAATTACTGATTATTGCCTAAAGTGGCGATTTTTTTTTTTATATATTGGACAGATTCGTATTTAATTAAATATTACCAACTCTTGTAATTTTAAACTTTTCTTCAATAGACAGATTCATATTTTTTTTATTACCTCCTTTTTTATAATGGTGTAGTTTATCCTTTATTCATATTAGCTCTGACGATCATTTTATTGTCATGTGATCGTCATGTGCCACTCCGAAATTATGAAATTGATCGATGTTGCAAATATTTAACATGATTAACATGCCGGACATAATTAATATGCCGAACATGATTAACATGTCGAACCTAATCAACATATTGGTTATGATCAACGTATTGAACATGTTAGTCATATTATACATAGTAAATATATTAGATTTCTTCTTATATGTATAATTTATTATAAATATAGGTCAATTTTCTTGTTGTAATGTTGGGGAATAAATAAAGTTTTCATTTTAAGTTATAAAGTGATAGTTTTTATCAAGTGAAATCCTTTATTCGTGTTTGGAAGTATATGCCGACGTACAGCGCTATACAACACGTCTGATCGGATAATTTTGATACATTGTTTAATATATTGTTTAATTACACTAATCAACCTTCTGCTACCTAACTATATAAATTGCTTAATATTTTTAAGCGTAAAGAACTGATACAACACAATCCTAAATCTGCAATTTGAAACCTTTTTTTAAGATTCGGTTTAAGATGCAGTATATTTCCACTATGTAAATCTCGATGTGTAAAATTTACGTCGTGAATTCTTTTAACTCTAAACAATACTGATGTAGGTAAGGTCCAGAAAAAAAATTTTACTATTAGCTGTACGCAGCACTTTTGACTATGATCAGTACGCGCTCCTAACCCCTGAAATTATTACAAAATACGCATTCTAATCCTTTAACTTCAAGTCAATTTGTAAAATTTTAATTGGCTCTTTATTAGTTGTATCAAATTGTTCTCCGTCTTCATCCGCTTTACATCCTGAACATGCTACATGTCTAATTAAATAATCATACAGTATCTGCGGTTTAATTTGATTTCTTTCTCACATATACGTACTACTTTTTTTGCATTAATAATATGAGTAACGTATTTATGTTTAGCCAATTATTCTTTATCATATTTCCAATGAAACATTATGTATGCAATACAAAAAGATTTTTTTTGAAAAAAAAAAAAATTTAAGATGATTGTTAAATAAAATTAAAATGTTAAATTATTACAAAAAAAGGAATCTTATTTCCAAAAATGTACCAAAAATAAGCATATCCAACATTTTACCATCCTAAAATCCAATCAAATTTACGCAAAATCAAATTCTAACCTTATCAAATTTTTTTGATGATTGTACGCATTCCCAAATTCTAACATATTGATAGCTACTAAGATGGCGACGCATCTTCAGCTCCTACCTATATTAGTATTGTTCGGGGTCCTAGTTTAGTCCAGGATTAAATATTTGGCCAGAGAGTATTAAATTTGAAAATAAAAAAAAACTTAATTCTTGCTGAAAGAATTAAAGTTGTACTGGCTCAAATTATGTTTAATGATTGTCTAGGTTAACAAACTGGTTTATTTTTAATGCATATATTTACCCCATTGATATTTGATAAAAGATTTCAATCTTTTCTTTCCATGTAATATTAACAAAATTAGTCTGTAAATATTCATGTAAATTTTCTCCTTTTGCATATTGTAGTACTAACATAAATTCGTTGGTTTTAGGGTCCATAGTAATACCGTAGCACCTATTAATACATCCGTAGCCACAGCACTTACAATGTGATCTTAACTAATAATTTTAATAATTATTATAAATTCTCAAGAATACTAAAAAAAAAAAGAGAAAAAAAAATTGCATCGGCAGTACATACTTCATTCAAAAATTTTTTTTAAAAATATTTTGGGTTCGAGAATTTCTTTATAGCTAGTGCTTACGGATTGATCCGGATTGATCCGGATGAAATCCGCGGTTTGAACCGGATTTCGTCGGATCTATCCGGATTGCCAGTTTTCGGATAACTTAAAATACTTCTGAAACCAATGATCAGAATTTGACAATTTAAGGCGTGTTTGATAGTGCTTGACGTTGTGCATTTAATGGTACGACTGGATTTTTTGAAATAATTTTTTTTATCCGGATTTTCGTTTAATAACAGTTTTCATCCGGATTAAATTGTTATTCAATCCGGATGACGGATTTCATCCGGAAAGAAGCACTATTTATAGCAACCGGCTTATCTTCTCCCAAATAGCTTGGTATATAATACCAAAATTGTCTCTGCTATTTCTTTTAAATATTTTATTTGAGAAAATGAGATCCATTTTATTTGTGTTTTTAAATGAAAAAATGTTTTAATAAAATAATAAATCAAAATCACAATTAAAATAATTCTTATCAATTTAATTAATATTTTATTTGCGTTTATTTTATATTTTAAGAAACATCCATGACTTATATTTTTAATTACAAAGATTATATAATCTTTATCCTAACGTTTTATGGGTAATTTCTGAATAGTTCGAAACATTTAATCCGAAGAGTTATATGGAGTTTCATCAAATTTTATCATTCATGTCGAAAGTACTTCTTTGTACATTTTCCAAAGAATAAATTAGTAAGATTTTTTTTCTTAGATTCCATTTTATTCTATTTCATTCTATCAATAATAAATGGATGTTTCATCTCGTATGATTTCGATCAAAAAACAAAAAATCGTTCGATACTTTCATACATTGTGCGTGTATAATAATTCACTTGATTTATTTTTCGAAACGGCAATTATATAAAGACTTATTGAAATTACAAAAGACGCATAAATATATAATATGTACGTCATTTGTTAACATTTACTTGTTTTGATATCTATTTTCATGCGGCACGGTGGGACATTCAATTTTTTACACTAATTCGTAAAAAGCAAAATGTCCTCCACTACGCTCCGGACTAGAGTTTGGAACCAGTTCTATTTTCGAAAACCGAATTTAAAACGGGTGCAACTGGTTCAACCCGTTTCAAACCGGTTTCGCAAAACCCGGTTGAAACCGAATAACCGATTTGCGCATCTGGTTTATATTTGATAATTTTGGCCAGAATTAAATGTGATCGGCATAAATCTGGCCAATTTATAACTCCGGCCGGAATTACAAACATTGTGTAACACAATACGAAATTTTGTGGGACACAATTATCTATAAAAAAATTTTGTGTAACA
>QZLH01000488.1:58178-74873 GCA_003833135.1 Oehlia diaphana | reverse complement strand
AAAAAAAAAAAGGATAAATCTAATTGTAACATCCTGTTACGCGTCTTATTTGTAACAACTCCCAATTTTATCCAATTAAAATTTAAGATCAGGCGTAATGTAAACAAAAAACAAAAGATAAGTCGTGTAACCAAGACAAAAGAATTTTTTAAAAATTTCAAGAAACTGCTTATAACTTAAAATTTTGTCTATGAAACTGTCTTAAGTACATTAAGTAAAAGTTTTCCAAATTAAATTTTGCATGTAAAAATTTTATTTGTAAAATATATACTAAATTTATTATTAAAAAAAATAAAAAAAGGATGTTACAAATAAGATATATAACAGGCTGTTACAAATACATTTATTCATAATTTAATACATATTATTTTATTATTTCTTGTTAGCTAATTATTAACCATATAAAATTCACAAAAAATACTGTAACCATCTTTAATTTACTTAATATTACATTATAATACTAAATTTTTCTATTTAAACAAACTCATTGGTCCCGGTGCGAGACCGCTAGTGTTGCTGATCATCATGATTTTATATGATTTTTTATTATTATTTAAAATTTTATTGTATTTTTATTTTATTTTAGTATATTTTATTATAGAATTTATATTATTATCTTTTTTATTGTTTTATTTTTCGTTATTATTGTATTAGGTATTGTTTTGTTATTTTTTTTAGATATATTTGTTTAGAGTTATTTTTGAGCATTAGCCAAGGGACAATCATGATTATGTAAGCAGATTTGCGTTGGTCAACTTATCACAAAGTGACCTTTGACAAATTGTCACTTGGACGGAATGTGTAAGTTGTCTAAAGTCAATTTGGCCATAGACAAGTTGTCCTTTGAATTTTTTTTATTATAAATATCTCCCTAAATGGATGTGGGAAGAGAGTGTGAGTTTTCTTTTGATACTGTAGTTTGAGATAGTTTTTATTTAGAATCAAGACCTTTGGACCCTAAAACAAGGTTTTCTCTCGAGAAAGGTTGTTTTAGTGGAAATTCTTTTGATTGGAAATATTATATTCGTGTGTTTGATATAATTTTGGTTACTACAGAGCGCCGAGTGAGGCAGTAGTAAGGATTTTATTGAGATATCAACGCACTTTTAATAAAATTACTGATCAATTTGGATTTGCTTCGGTAAATTAACTTGATCTACATAAATTACCACTAATTTGATCGTAAATCATTATTTTATTTTCTGTTATCACCTGACGTCCGACGAATAACACTAGTATTAAAAAAAAACTATATGTCGATCACGTAACACAAATTTTTATATCTCGTACTTTAACTTTTTTTATAGAGCATCAATAAGGAATTGAATGATATTGATATCATAAAATAACAGAATAAGAATTAAAATGAAAATTTGATTAAATAATATGAAATTTGCTATCTTTTTACTTTGCGTCAGATGACGCCGGCCTACATTATCGGCCTAATATTGCCCTAATATTTAATCATGCCTTAAGTGGGTTGGCAGCGTTACGAGGCCAGCGTCATCTGACGCAAATCGGCATCTGACACACAACATATATGATCGGTCCTGGTCTGGAATACTAGACCAAAGACCGTGAAGACCGGTCTTTCTAGGGCCAATCCAACCTTACATCATTATTTTTAAAATTTTACGAATAGATGCTCAATTTAGCAGCAGATTTATCATTTATAATTTCCATACCATCTTCGGATCTAACACCTTAATTGTTTTTAATCAAAAAGCGACTAAAAATAGCCTACGATAATTTAATATACAAAAGAAAAATATACAGGTCATGATGTGTTATTATTGTTATCAGGTGATCCTATTTTTTTTTTATTATTGCAATTTATCGATTTATAATTACTAGGTATGTTCTTTTCTTTTTTTATTTACTGTGATTTATTATCTGCAATTCATTGTTTTCATGATATAAGGTTTTTTCTTTACAGACTAGTACCCTTGATATAGCGAAAAGCCGTTCTGTCCTCAAATTCATTATAGCAAGTTAGCGAAGGATTTGAAGAATTTGATTGGTTACTTCGTTAAGCATCACGTGATTCGTTATATCAAAATTCGTTATAGGAAGGGTAGACTGTATTGTATGTCCAAAAAAAATATATAAATACCCGGTAAAAAAAAAAAGATTAACAAAAGCTTTTTTTATTAATAAAAAAAAGGGTAATAAACCATTCTTAATTAATAAAAAAATAATTTAGTCAAAGTATCTTCCGATAACTGCCAAAATTAACCACCCGCAATAGCCACAATCCTAGTTTTAAATTATGTTCGGAATTACGTGAATAACCAACTTAAATTTTTTCTCATGTCATGAAATTAAAATAAAAATTAAAGTAATAGCTAAAAGACAATTTCATTAGTTTTATAATGAATGAACCAATAAATAAGTTTTTTTAAAAAAAATTTATAATAATATTAAGTATTATAAAAATATTTTTTTACATCATTTAATTTCATATTCTCAACCTCTTTAATAATCTCGATATTAATTTCCTTTTCATTATTTTGATCTTTATGATATTTAACCAACCATTCAATGATATCATTCAAATAATTTTTCATATTGATTTTTTCCATTTTTAAATTTTTATCAACATATTCCCAAATTGAACGTTTATCATAACATCTTCCCTTAAAAGTAAGTTTTGTAAAAGTAGATTTTTCTTCAAAATCTTTATAAATAGCACCTTGTTCACTTTTTCTTGTAGCATACCACTCTTCTAAAGTTTTTGATTGACCAAAATAATAAATATGTTTTGGTTCAGGTTCAAGATTCCATAAATGAATATGATGTAATGCTTCATAATCTACTATATGATTTGCTCGATGTCTTAATAAAGTTTGTCTACCTTTAATTTCTGCTCTTTCAAATACACCACTAAAAATCAAACAAACAAATAAATAAAATATATATCATTATATTATAAAATACTGAAAAAAGTTTATAAGGAGTGGAAAAAAAAACTTACCTCATAAAAGCAATCAACATATTTTGTAAAACGATTACAAGAAATATGCTAGCAACAAAAGTAAATATATCAATAGCCCAAAAATCAAAATCATCTCTTTGAACCCAATTGCCTCCCATCCAAAAATACGCAGCCATTAATGAATCAGAAAAAGTTGAAAATGGATTGTCACTAGATTTCGGATCAAAATCAGATTTAAGTTCGACATGAAGTGTTTCATTTGTTGTAACATTTGTAGCATTTCCACTATGTGTAGATTCTTTGGTTTTAATATTAGCGGGATTTCTAAGTAACACAAACCTACGTGTAGAAAATAAAGATTATTAATCATGATAATATCTAAACAAATGAATGAATTAGGAAAAAATAAAATTTTTCATACATTGTATGTGCGAATGCGAATATCACAATTGACATAAATAAAAAAAATGGAAATATAGTTTTGAAGATAATTATAACATAATATATGTAAATACCAATATCTATCGTGGAAAATTAAATTAATTAATAAATTGGCACGGTTTTTTTTAAAAAAATAATTAAAAAAAATAATTAATTAAATAACATATTTTTACTTGATATTAAACGGAGATAAAGGATCTACAATTATTAAAATCATGATTAAATTATTGATTTCAACATTAAGAGGTATAATTGATTGATGGAAAACTAAACTTACCAAATCAATCCAAAGTAAAAAAATTGAAAATGATATCCCTGCAATTAATCCATTATCAATTGTTTTAACACTTCCAAAACCATCAGAAAATTGAAAATTTTTAACCATTATTGACATAACTGTGACAGAAAGTACAAGAGATATTATATCAAAACTATTAAATATTTCACCAAAATATTTTTTAAATCCACGATAACGAAATTGTATCAATTCAGTAACAATTTGATAAATTGCCAAATAATAAAATATAATGATTAATGTAAATAAAAAAGTTCCGTTTATAATAGTGTTATAATTCAAATATGCCCAGCTAACTAATCCAAAACAAATGGCAAAAACAATAAAACGCAGGAATAGTAAAAAAAAGAAAGTTTTTGCTTTTCGCCAAAGAAAATCAATGACCGCTTCAGTTGCTGGATTATCATAAATATCATCGTTATTTTCATACAATATCATCCTAGAAAAAGGGCTCAACTTAGTCCTATCATGCCGACCAATTTGATACCATCGCGGTAAAAATATAATCCAGAAGAGGTTTAAAATAATTTTTAATAACCCATATTCTGCTTTTTTTTTTCCAATATTGTTTTTAGTAAACCCGGGAAGAGGAACTACTCGTAAAGCTAACGGTGATTTTCCAAGATCATTATCAAAATTTTCATAAATTTTGAATATAATATTTTTAAAATTGTTAATTGGGTTGACAATCTTAACATAAACTTCGTATTTATCAGTTTCGAGTTTGACTAGAGGTTTGAATGCTCTAAATTTGATGTCATGATTACGCCTTGCTAGATATTCTGTTGGAATAATTTCATCAGGTTCTTGAGCTGAAAAATGATCCTGAACTGCGAAACATTCTTTGAAAAATAACTTTCTGGCATAATCATCTATTTTATAAGATAATAATGTAAATTTTACAAATTTTTCTAAATGAAAATAATAAAATTGGAATAAATAACGAACCATAATTATATTTAAATAATAAAGGAATTGCCTTAGAAACTGTACACATCCATCCAGCACAATCAGTTGCATGTCTAGAGTAAAATTCTAAAAGGTAAGCAATCATAATCGTATCATTAAGTTCACGTCCTGCAAATAAAATAAATTTGATCAATATTCAGTAATATTATGTCATAACGTTAATTAGAGGTTTACCTTTGCAATGATATATTGCTAATTCCATAATATTTTCTGGCACGATTGTTTCATTATCTTCTAGCTTATCATTCCTTTCATCAAAATCAAGATCATCTTCCCTTAAAAATGTTTTTCCTGGCCATAATTTATTACATGGTATATACCTTATTTCATCTTCTTTTTGTCTTTTCTCTTTCTCTTTTTCTTTACACCCATTTTTGTTTTCATTAATTTCTTCATCATCTCCAAATAATATAAATTTTATCAAATGATCGCAATCACCAAGAATTAAACTTCTCATAATGTTACGTCGGACATCCAAAAGTCTAAAATTTTCTGGCTCGTTTTTAGCAAACCTCCAAACTATATGTTTGGCGTAGGTGATAATCTCCTCGTACTTTTTAATTTTTAATTAGAAATAAAATTAATTTTATTTCTTTTAAAAAAAAAAAAAATAAATAAAGTTTAACCTACTTTATGTGCTCTAGTGTAATTATTTGCGAGCCGTTTACTTTTATAACGCTTATTTAGATGTTCTAATGCTCTACAAGCGTGAGTTACTGCATGAAATTTTTCTATAATATATTTTAGTTTAATTACTTTTTCCTTTCTTTTCACCTTAACACTTTTATTAATGAATATCTCAATTATCTCTTGTTTTCTTTTCTCCATTTCTTCTTTTTTTATTTCTTTGTTTTCATTAATCTCTTTTAATTTTTGTTCTATTTCATTTATTTCTTCATTTTCTTCATTTTCTTCATTTAATATTTCATGCTCTTCTTTTTTTGCATGCTCTTCCTTTTTTGAATTCTCTTTATTATCTTTTCTTTCATACCAATAAACCTTTAAATGAAAATCATCTAATTTTTCATGTAATCCAACATTTGATCCATATTTAAAATCTTCAATTCGTAATTTTGTTTCTTCCCTTTCTTGATTTATTGGAATACGATTCGTCCATATATATTCAAGAAATGGTTCTCCTTTGTTAGGAAGGTCATCTTTGTTTTTTTTACTAATATCTTGGATTTGATGCCAAATTTGAACAGTGGATCTGCCAACAATAAGTTGTAAAGTTTCTACTTCTGGTCCTTTTCGATTATGATAAAGACAATAAGAGTGTCTGTCGTAATCACCTAACACCCACGGTTCTTTCTCATCAACTATTTGTTTAAAGTTTATATATTTCTGATCGTAATATATGTTATGGCTCTCGTCTGGCTCTCCATCTGGTTTCTTGCCTATTAATTTTTTAATTGAATCTGTAATTTTATTTGTCTTCTCCTTATCGACCTTTTTCTCATTTTTCTTTTTCCTTTTTAACTCTTTTTCAATTTTTTTAAGGACCGATGAAACTTTTCCGTCAAAACCTATTTGTAAAATATTTCCAGAAGTTCTTGCTAAACGAGTGCCAAGATTTTCTGTGATATCCATTGGAATGTCTAGCTTTATTGATTCAACTTTACCAGTATCATATAAATCCCAAACCATAGTTTTCAGTTCTTTTTCACCTTCTGGATCTTTTCCTTCTTTCGGACCTTCGCCTATTACAAGTAATTTTTCATCATTTTCAATAAATTCCAATAAATGTATTCGATCTACTTCTAATTTTTTTTTTGCAATTTGTAAACCATTTTCTATATAATATAATCTTATAAATGCGAAATAAATCATAGAATGAAATGAGTGAAATAGTCTTACAATATTTACTAATCGCATAACATGAAACTTACCTAATATTGTTTATTCCTCGAGTAAAACAAAGTTGTAATCTACTAACTGAAAAGGTGTCATAATTGTATTTCTTTACGAATTTATCCTTATTTTCAAGTTTTTTTGCAGTAGTTTCTAATTCCATTTTTTCCAGATCATAAACTGTAAATTAAGTTATCGTTATATTAATAATTACTCTACTACATCCTCAAAAGAGAAACAATTTCAAGCTTTACCTTCAAGTGATTGCGCATTATTTTTGTATTGTGTAACCAAAAAATATTTATCATAAATACATGATAAAAGTCGTTTCATGCAATCATCATCAGCATACCAACTATCTAGTTCACGTCTAATACTAGCTGGATATTCAAATTTTTCATTCAATGTAAAAAAATCAAAGTGATCATCAAATTCAAAATTATATATTCCACGATAATTCACTATTATAAATCTTTTTAATTTAAAATCATATAATGAATCGCCTTCGCTTGAAGCTTCAATGAATCTACAAATTCCTGAAATTTGATCAGAATAATGACAAGTCACAGTGCTAAGAATGTAATTTTTTTTCTCTCCTTCTTGATTCATTTTTAGGTCAATACGATAAATAGCGATTCCTTTTTTAATTTTACTATTATTCCTGCTTGTAAGTACTGTTCGCGTATTTTGCATATCGACTACAATAGCTTCTTCAGGCGGCAATGGACAACTAAATCTTACTTTACTAAGAACTTTTCTTTCATAATCGGGTTTTTTATTAATATCTTTTCTATCTTTTCTCTTCTCCTTAGATCGTCTCATATCCTCGTCAATTATACGAGATATAGCGACAAAAATAAAAGATTCACCATTCTTCTCTTGCACGTTTGATATATCAAAAGACCATTTTAAGTTGCTTGCTTTGTTTTCTGTTGCTGTTGTGGATGAGAGAGGATCATAGTTTTCTTTGTAAAACTTTTCAACCATGAAGTCATCATTTATTTTAAAATAAGCTATTGTTTGATTAATGTCATCTTGCTCATCTTGATCATCAAGTTTTTCTGGTCCGTCGAATTCATTCTTGTTGTTAGAATTGACTTTTTTTTTACTAGATGTGAATGGTCGATGATCGGTGTTTTCCAATATTTTAATCCGAAGGTTTGCTATTCAATTTTTTTAATAATGGTTTAAAAGTATATAAATTATTTTTAATGTTGAAATTTAATTTTTTACCTGTATCGAATGTAACAGCAAATTTTCCATTTTGACAAATCGCAATCTGATAATTTTCCTTTTCAGAAACTTCGTCAATTCCGTAATATACTTCTTCATTCAAGACTTGATTTTTAAATACGTTTACAACATCTTTTACAGTTTTGATTCTAGTTAATAAGGTATTAGCCATGTTCTGTTTTTTTAAAAAAAAGAATTTTTTGATTATTTGGGAAAGAAATAGAGGAAAACCCGCAAAAGTACTCAATTTTTTTTTTAAAAAAAAACACTAAAGTTTACTATTTAAGGACAACTTAACATAAAAATCTTAATCTAATAAATACGGTAGCTCATAATCTCAGATTAGAAATTATAGCGATTGCAATTGTTGTTATTCTTGAAATTCGTAAAAAAATTTTTTATTGAAAAAATCTAAATTGGTGACTTTGCAGATGATTATCATTCATTTCTTTATAACAATGCAGATATGCAATGCATGCATATGTATCTACCAAACGACGAAAAAATCAAGGAATTTGTGATACCTTGATCATAGTTGAGGCTGAGAAGTCTCTGCACGCAAAATCTTACAAAATGAAGGCTGAAAATAGCAAGCATATTAATTTATTAATTAAAAAAGAAAAGAAAAAAGAAAAAATACACAAACTTAAACTTTCAATTTATAATTGGGCGGCGTTTCTTCGAAGTCTGAAAAAAAAGAAATTATTAATTTATTAAATTCATATCGACATTTATATTATGCGAAACAGCTGATCGCATGATTTAGATTTCTCATTGTTCACACCAATCAACACTAATAAAGACCATTCATTATAATATTTGATATTTTTAGATACCAGCTTTTTAACTATCCTATTTTAGTCTTACGATTTAAGAATATAACTGATAATATCAATATTGCATTGTTATACATGACGATTACGACACACTGTACTTGTTTAATCATACAATGTAATGGAATATTATTAATATACAGTAAAATAATGGTTATTATATGACAATAGCTTGCGCTCATTCATATTTATATTTATTGAATAAGTTTTAGAATTTTAATTTTTTTAAAAAATATTATAACATTTTAAGTGACTTTTTTCTTGTATAGTATTCATTTTAACATTGCTGTAATAAGATGAAGCACCTTCGTTTGATTTGTAAGAAAAAAAAGTAAATATAGTGGAACGAATACAGTAGTTACTTAAATAAGATCACGTGACTATATTCAAGAATTTCATGACGTTTTGATGACAAAAAGCACATACGCTTTTCTATATTCTTATTTATTGTATGCCTTAAGCTCATGATTATGCTTAATATTTCCAAAAAAGTCTACTACAGCAGGTAACTTTTTATTGGATGACTTGGTTAATAATGATTTTTTTGGTTAATTTTGAGAGTTGATGATCATATCCCGAAATGCATTAAATTTTGACAATCATATCTTGAAATGAATAGAGTTTCGATCCGTAGCGGTTTTATCCGGTTTTTATCCGGATACCGGCTCGGTTAATTTAGGCTGGGACCACCAAAATTAATAAAAATTTATGGAATAATATTATTTTAATTCTGGCCGAAATTATAGTCCACTCAAAGTCATAATCCCACGTTAAAATATTTGAGGTTTTATCCGGATCGAAACACTAGAAATGAAAAATTAGGCGTATTTTTAGTATTTTTGTGGATTGCGGTTTTTCATATTTTTTTTTTATCTAACTATAATTCTCAATTTGGACGCAAATAATTTTATATATTATTAGTTAGAGATAGAGAAACAAATAAATCAATAAAGTCGTTTCATTTCATTAAAAAAAAAAAAAAAAAAATTAGAGAGAGATAGAGAAACCTTCTTTAAATTATTTTTTGTTAGAAAAGGAAATCATTTACCATTTTTAATTTTTTATTCTCTTCTCTTTTCGTAATAAAAAAATTTGACTCAAAAAAAGTCAAAATTTTTCGTAAACATTTGAATGTAATATCTGAATTAAAATTGTCAGTTTTATTATCAATATATAAAATTGAGCAACTAAAATGTAAAATTTCTTGTTCATGACACAAACATCTGAATTGATATCACGTGATGTTACGCATACTCGAATTTACCGTAGTAACACCACCAAATTTTATAATTAAAATTTCACCCCACGTGACCGGTGATATTTAATGGGTTGTGAAAAAAATAATTTTGGAAGGCAAAAAAAATCTAAGTCCCTCAGATAAATATAAACAGTGAAAACGCGGTGGGGTGTGATGCCGGTGATGAATATTATTAGGTCACGTGGGGTGAAAAATTTAGTGGTTACTGGGGAAGTGCATATTCGATCGCTATATCATAAATACGCGTAGATGTACTGTATATATACTTGCAGCCCAAATAAATGGGATGAGAGTCCCAAATCTCAAATTCCATCTTTAAATATATAAAAAATATTTATGAACTGCATGATTTTTTTTTCAAATATAATATTTTGGAATATTATCCTCACATAATCTGCAATTAATTAATTATTGGACTAAAGATCTGAAACTAAGTTCCTCTTTTGTTGAATATCAAGCCATTTTCTGTTAAATATTAGGAAGAAAAATAAATTATATAAAAAATTAAAAACCTTTTTAATTCTTTTATTTATCAAAGTAGAATAAATCGAATAAATCAGCTAACAGTAAAAATCCTAATTAATATAAATATCTTCTACTAATCATAAAATTAACTATAAATAGAATTAATTTTTCTGATTTATAGTTAATTTGTAATTAATGGCAAATATTTGATGCTAATTCTAACATGGTTTTTTTTTTTACTTTAACTAACGGCTTTTTTGTTTAGTATAATTTGGCTCAGTTCTGTTGATAATTTGGAATAGTTTTTTATTTTATTATTTGTTATTTTATTATTATGTCTATATAATAAAAAATACATTTCTTATGATAACTCAATCAATATCAATGGTAAAAATGTGATCTTATAACTATTGAATTCCTTTCATTGAGACGAATCTAATGATATAAATTTTATCAAATTCCAATTAAATAGATTCTTACAATTAGGGGTATGTAGGATATGAAATTTAAACCCCTGTAATACCAAGAGCTGTAATTCCGGCCGGAATTATATGATCGGCATAAAATTATCCTTATTTGGATTTTGTATATCATCACGTGATTAAATGTACAAAATATACACACATAAGATTAATGGGGCGTCCGATGACCGGTTCCCCTGATGACCAAGACGCTGGACCAAGCACCAAATAATATGATTCTTGTTTTCTTTTCTAAATATACTCTTAGTAACGAGTCTAGATTAACATATTATTAGTAAACTATAATACATCATTAACAACCCAACATTTTAGAATAGTGTGAACCACTCCACCTTTGACAGTATTGACCCTGGAGGTCGAGAGCAAAATACGGATCTTTTTGTTTTATTTAGATTGTATTTTTACTTTGATTTTTAATCCCCTTTGTTCGTTCACTGCTATGACGATTATGTCTCCATTAGTCAGTTCTTCCTAACGAAGGGTGGGTCTGCCGGTTTAGATCTAGTCATCTAGTTTTAGATCAATATTCATATTATGACTTTTTTGTAATTCATACGATGTTTGTATCTAACAAGTATAATTGTATACAGTAAAACAGTAAAGGTAAATCATCATGAACGTTTTTAGTTAATTATAGCGCTACTTAAAATAGCAGTAAAATTTTGTGTATTTGACAAAAAAAAGGCAAGAAAATGAAGAAATAACCATTATACATGTCTTCATAAACTAATAGTAATAATCAATTATTAGCCTTTTATGAAACAAAGAAACATACTTCATCAATGTTATCATTAAATTGAAATTGGAAAGAGAACAAAGAATTTATTTATAGACAGTTGAGGATTGTGAGTGTACAGTACAGTATATAAAGAAGATAAATACAAAAAAAGTCAAGTTTCGGAAATATGTCAAATAAAAATTTAGAAAAATTGAAAATTGCAAATTTACCATTTGCGTCACCAGATACTCATGAACTCATGAAATATCATGATTCATCGGCTAAATTTAAATTGACCATTAACCTTTACCCCAATGATAAACTAATAAGAAAATTTTCTGCCTGTTGTGCGATCCTATCTTAACTTGCCAAAATATAAAAATTTCGTGGCTACACTTTTAAGGCGTAAGGTCACGCAAATTAATATTTTCAGTTCACTTCACCCGGCTGGGTCAATTTTCAAAAATTTGATCAAAAAATTTATATATATAAAAATTTTGTCACATGATTTCAAGTAATTTTATTAGTTAAAACTTTATTATTACGAATAGTAATTATGTCAATTTGTTAATTAAAATTAATTTTGATAAAAAAAGACCTCATGCTTATCAATTATTATTGAACGTCCCTTTTTAAAGGAAATAAAACTAAAAATACAACTTACTTCCGGGTGGTGTTAACCACAACAAAACGAAAAATTCTCTAATGGAATTTTTTTTAATAGAAAGAAAATTTTTTTCTTTACACTTTTTATTTTCGACAATACGGAAAATGTGGGTCATTTCAAACTAACTTTTTAATGGCTGTGCAACTTTAACAATTTTGATCAACCTACTCAATGAACCTTAATACAGTGGGGAACGAACGCCACTGACATAAAATGATCTACAATCTACATGGATTAACTATCTGCGCAGAATTTAGGCCAGAGAAATTCGCAGATTTTTACCTAAAAAATTTGCCAATGATTAGTCATAGTAAATTACGGAGTACAATTATGTCATAAGGAGAATTAATTATTATTAATGATTAATAATTATTAGTAAAAGAAGTTTTTAGAAAGTTTTAGAATGTTTACGTAGTTCTTACATCAATAATAATTATGTAATAGTATTTTATTATAAATAGGACGTAAAATCCATTAAAAAATTTTACATTCTCATATTAATTTCAATAATAAAAATTTTATTATAAAATAAAGTGGTGAAGTTTCAGTTTGACTCATTTCTGATTATGATTAGTTGAATGAAATAATTATAAAATGTCTAACTACTATTCATTTACCTTGTTTTACTAGTATCTTCTACTATGGAAAACTGAAAAAAAGAAGATATAAAACTAATTAGTAAGAAAATCACCTTCAAGAATTAAACTAATATCTTTACATAGGAAACCAGTCAAAAAAGTCTTAACTGGTTAATTACTGGTTAATTAAACCAGGACCCGTAAATAGGTAACAAGAGATCGGCACAAATTTACTAATAGCTCTACGCATCTCTTCAGGGCCGGCACTATGTAATTCTGGTCGGAATTATATAAAAAAGGAAATGATCTACGCTCTTTTGGGCTCATTCTACGCAAACTCTGTATTGTTACCTTTTCATGTATTATTCGGGGTCCTATTAAACCTTTATCTGGTTAATTAATCAATTATAAAATTCGGCCAGGTTTAGCATCAAATATATTTTTAATCCCATGAATTTCGGCCCGCATTATGAATTTTATATAACACAAAAAATTCCCGAACCTGGTGGCTAAACTTTTATCCGAAGTCCCGTGATTTATAATTCTGGCCGGCACTATAAATTTGGCCGGAATTACAATTTAACCAATTAATTTAACTGATTAATTTAACTGGATAGATAATTTAACTGGTTAACTTAATTGGTTAAAAATTGTTTTTTAACTGGTTAACTTAATTGGTTAAAAATTGTTTTTTAACTAGTTAACCAGTTAATTAACTGGTTAAGCTTGATAATGCTAAACTATAAATATTACTAATCATATTATATTAAAGGGCATAAATATATATAGTTTGAATTTTAAATATTTAGAAAATTTTACATTTTAAAATTTTTTATTTTAGGACTTTTGTAGGAAAACCAATTGAATTACTAAATATATATGATAAGACATATTTTACTGAAACATTAAAATTTCAAGATCATCTTAATAGCCCATTTTGATATTGTAATAATATCAAAATAATATCAAACAATTTTATTACAATATCATCATAAAATCACTTATTATTTTGATATAAATGTAATATTGCAATGATATTGTTTTGATATCTTATAATAATATCAAACAAGGTTGTTAAGATAATTTTAATGATATCATTAACAATATTATTATAATATAATTTCAATATTGATAAAATATTATTCTATATCATTTAATTTGATATTGTATAGTAGCTATATTGTAATAATATCCAAAATAATATTATTTTGATATTGAAATGATATCATTTAAAATAATGAGATTCTGTAAAGATTGTTATTCCAATTTATTCTAAAAGAATTTAAGACTGCAAATGGTGTTGTCTTTCTTGAAATAATGAAATATGCACCATTAATGTAATATACAAATGCAATTGATATCCTTATATGGTAAGGAAAAAGAATAAATATAAAAATTTGAATTTGAAAATTCCAGTATAAATATATATGTAAAAAGGAAAACTGGTCAAATAGGAAAATTAACAATGGATTATCAATGATGTAATTGCAAAAGGAAATTAATGCAATGATAATATTTTTTGAATAATTTTGAAAATGGCAAAAGGCCTTTAATTTACACTACCCTCCCAAAAGTACAGTACCTGCCAAGCTCTATTTGATTTTCTCTAGAACAATTATATTAATATTATTTTTTTAAAAAAAAATAATTCCTCTGGTTCTGATAATTAAAATGGTTGTATTTTATTGTGTTATAATGCATGTATCAAATTTGGCAATTAAAATCATTTGATTAAAATATCACAAGTCAACACTATAAGTAAAGCTCTGAATCATACCGCAAGTGATATTAAAATTGGATTGTACAGAAAAGATTAAAGTTCTTTCCGATTGGCCTTCCAAATCCCTGGACCTTAATCCTATTGAACATTTGTGGTATGAACTGAACAAAGACTTTGAAAACAATCTGCACATCCAAAGAATTTTCATATACTTGAAGAAGTATTGCAATAAAAGTGGGAAGTATTTCCATCTGAAACTTACATTAATTTAATTGAGAGCATGCCACGCCAAATTGAAGCATACATTAAAACAATGGATTGCCAACTAGATACTAATTATTATTAATAAAATATAATATTTAGTGGTTAACTGGATACTTTTGGACTTATATTCACTTATCTTCTACTTGAAAAGTAATCTAATAAAATGATCTTGGTGGAAGCTATATTTGAATTTTAGTAATCTTGCAATCTGACCACCGTATTGCCTAAACAAGTGAAATTTCTATATAATATAGAAATTCCAGCATTTTGAAAAAATGTTGGTAAGTAATTTGTGCATGTAAAAGACGGCTAATTGGGTTGCAATATAAAAAAGAATGATAAAGAATTTTTTTTAAAAAATAGAACTTTTTAAAAGCAACAAATTTTAAAATGCCAAGAATTATTGCAAAATTATCAGGAAGTTTATGAAAAATATATAAATAGATAAAAATTAACAATTAAAATTGATGATAAAAAAAAAGACATTAGAATATATGTAAAAAAGAAACTAACAATTAAAGTTGATGATAAATAAAAGGTATTAGGATATATATAGAAATGAAAATTTGAAAATTTTAAAAAAATCAAATAAATGAATTGACAATAATATTATATGAATAGTCAGGTAATTTAGATAATATTAGTTGCAATAGTATAGTAATTTGTATTTATATTCATAATAATGTTAAACTATGGTAATTGAAATTCTTATTTGATTAAAAATATTTACTAATCATATTATAACAAAGATATATATATAAAGTTTGAAAAATATTTTGGAGAATTTTATATTTTATAATCTCTTATTTTAAAAAAAATAATTATACTACTAAATATACTCAATCAGTAAACATATTTCTTATTTTAAAAGAATTCAAGTATCACAAATAGTTGGGCCAAAATATTTGTAAAAGAAGTTGTAATGCTATAATTAGATTATAATGCTGGCTAAATTATGTGATCATTACAAAAATTTCCTTTTTAAAAAACTCCAAACCCCAATTGTTGTGAAATTAAAATATATAGCCTTTTTGAAAAGTTTTGTTATGAAAAATTGTCATAACTGCAATCCCTTAATATTCTATATGATACTATACTATTATAACCTTAGCAAATGAGTTAATGATATCTTTATAAGTGCTATGTAATGAATTAATATTTGCTAATTATTTGTTAAATAATAATAGTAAAGTCATGGCTAGTAATTCTAGTCTTAAAGAAATAAAATATGAAATTTAAAAAGGAAGTAATAGGAATTGAACTTCCTAAAGGTAAAGAGTTAAGTCTAGAGTAGTAGGTTAATTAGTAAGTCCTAAAGCAGAAACAATAATAGTACAGTAGTTATATATATCTTGAAGAACATGACCTATACAGGAATTTATAAATTAATAAACTTAGAAAAACCTTATCTAAATTAGCAGCTAATTACATGGTTTAAACAATATTAATAGATTATTCATAGATCATTCTTAAACCAAGTTCATTGCTAGGCTCAAGTTTTTTTGAACCAGCTTGCAAGCTACTCAGCTTAACTTGAGATGTTCAAGTCAGCCCTACGAAAAAAATGCGTCCAGAAAATATCCTGAAATTGTCCGGAATATAATTGTACAAATTCTGGATAAAATGAGTGTCCTGAAAACATACGAAAACGCGCAAGATTTGGAACATTTTCCGGACATTGATTTTTGTCCTAAATTTGTCCGGATTTTGAATTTGTCCGGAAAAAATATTTTCTCTGAAATGATCGGCAAGTCATGATATCAATGATATATTAACCCTTATATCAAATAATTCGATAGATTTTTTTGTACCAAAATGATGATCATATCCCGGAATGCATTAAATCATTGACAATCATATCTTAAAATGAAAAACTATGAAAAATTGTGAAAAATTGTGTGTTTTTATGGATTAGTTAGTGCATTTTTATGGTTTAGATTTTGCATTTGATCTAACCATAAGTCCAAATTTGGATGAAAAACTCTC